>VXCM01001496.1:0-99534 GCA_014773175.1 Lucifuga dentata | reverse complement strand
TGTAGTGAAAGAGGACATGAAGTTAGTTGGTGTGAGAGAAGAGGAGGCAGAGGATAGGGTTAGATCCCTGAAGGGAAAGCCGAAAGGAAAAGAAGACAATAATGTAAAATACCTGCAAATCAAATCATACAAAGCTATTTGAGATTAAGGGACCATACCATCCATTTTGCATGTTTGAGCTTATATATTCAATTTTCATACATGTAATGTTACTGACAATCATTTCCCAAAGCATACTACTGGAATGGTGAATTAAATTTTTTTTTCCCTATCTTCCAGACTGCCATTGGTTTCAGTTCATTCAAGTATCAACAAGTTGATTTTAATAACGTACCAGAATGAACTGAAACCAATGGCAGTCTGGAAGATAGGGAAAAAAAAATTTAATTCACCATTCCAATAGTATTGTCAGTAACCTTACATGTATGAAAATTGAATATATTATGCTCAAATATGCAAAATGGATGGTATGGTCCTGTAAGTTTCACATTGTCATCATTATATTCATGGAAAAGCTCCTGAAAAATTTCTACAAATGCTGAATGTTAAAAGTTGTGTTTTGAAACTGTGGTTTAAACACAAGTAGCCTAAAACTGTCTCATCATAATGACAATGAATGAAAAAGGACATAAAATGCAAAATATCATCTCTTTGTCTTTAGCGCCATCTGTCAAATATTTAATGAACTGCAATTAATCTGAAAGCAGCAAGAAAGAGAGCATGAAAAGTTTGTGGATTGAAAAAAAAAAACATTTCATTTCAGTGATCTAATAGAATTTTCCAGGCACTGAACTCATATTTTTCCATCACTCCCCAAACCTTGTATTTTAGCATTTCTGATCAGGCAATTACATGAAATACAGTCTGTAAACTCCAAAACAGCAACTCAAATGCCATTTATAACTGCCAAAGACAATCATTACAGTCTTTATCAGACTAATGTAGTCACTACAATTAGACAAAATCAGACATGCTTATTTTATTGTGTGGTACATATAAGAGGTCCTGGGATTACTGGTGTGTAAGATAGAAAAGATACAATACCATGAAATCTCAGAGTGCTATTCCCTAAATATGCTGTATATTTATCATGATTTATAGGTCTATAAAACTGCCATATGTGATTCAAATATCAAGGCTTACTACATAGCCCAGGTAGTTCTGCTTAGGCAACAATTTGTTGTAATTCTAAACGAGTAAGCCTAAAGTCTAGCATGTCATTTTGACCTTTGACCCCTTTGAAATGTTTTAATAATCATTATGAACTTTTGTAGCACAAATAACTGATAAAGGAAGTGAAAATTAAAAAAACAAAAGTGAAATTCAAAATATACTTCCCTTTTCATGGGATAAATATTTTATACATTTCTGCATAATAATCCTGACCTAAACATGGTCACACTTTGGATCAAATATCTTGATAAAAATGTTCAGATCACATCAAAATTCTCTTTTTGGGTAACTATTCAGTTTTTTCTTTACAATTGAGTTTTTCTTTGTGTAATCTGAAAGATCCCCTTTTTCACCCTCATAGCATCACAGCCTCAGTCACCACTAGATGTCATCGATGCCATAAATATTTACATATTCTCATGTGGCTTGCAAACTCAGATACCAGTAGTCTCGTTAGAAGATGACATTTCTCATGTTTTTTCCAAATTAATCAAAATAAAGGGAAGTTAAGTGTCCTTGTTTTTATTTGAAATACCTTTTTTTTTCTAAATGAAATTGAGAACTGTTCATTTGGATGTTTTCTCAGCTTACTCATATGAATGATATAGTTCTCCTGTTATCATTCATCTTATCATTAATTACATACAGTAGGTTTAGAATAAGATTGAAACTGTAGAGGGCCGCTCCTTATTCCAACAAACTTGGTACTGACCACATGAACTTTCTCACAGCACATATTTTGTTTGAGCAGGAAAAGCACGCGTAACTATTTAGTTGTATCGATGAGTCAATGAGAGATTTAAAGTTTTTGTGACAGTCTTGGAAATCAAAAAAAATCCATCGTAGATTCATATCTAAATCTAAACCACAACAAACTATTACCCAACCCAAACATCTTTCACCTTAAACTTATTAAAATTTAAAAATAATAATAATCATTTTCAAAATTATATGTAAAATAATTATTAACGCCTAAGCCATTTAACATGTTTACATGTCCATGCATGCACCATTGTCAGTACCAAGAAACAGTCTTTTTAATGCAATTTCCATGTTACTTTGTTTATGACCTGTACCACACAATGCTGTGATATTTAAATATTCATAAGTATCATGAATATTTAAATATTACCAAATTCCGTCAAACTTGGTTCAGAACGTTTTGTAATCCTACTAAAAACCAAGAAAACAAAACAAAACAAATCAACCAACGGGTATAAGTGAAAACATAACCTGCTTGGCAGAGGTAATAAATTGATTCTGAAGCATAAAAAGGAGCGAAGTTTCCCTCTAAGATGTGGACATCCCAAATTCAAAGTTGAAATGACATAAGTCCAACACTAATGTAGCTGTGAGGCCAGGGCTCTGGGTTATGACAAAGTGTTATGAAGCTATGATGTCATGTCGGTTAGGGGCATAAGGCTCTTGAATATCTAAAAATGAAAATGACATATTGTGCTGTACAGCTATCACTTTAAGTATTGTATTTAGTTTTGGTCAGGGATGACTCTGCCTGCCAAAAAAAAAAAAAAAAAAAAATAGCATTAGACTGTGCTAAATAGATAAATAGAAATATTTATTTATCTACTCTCTAAAATATGATGAGATGAATGAAATACAATATCACACACAAGTTAGTACCAAAGGAATACTGAAATAGAAAAACACAAGAATATTGAAACTAAATTGTGAATATCAATCTGTCATTTGGTGACACTAGAAGAGAATGACAGAAATTTGGGGTCAATGAAACTAGACATACAGAGAACAAGAGACAGGTGCAGTTTGGGTTTAAGTCTAATATCCTGCAGAGTTTCTCAATGAAGATAAACACTTCAGCTAATCTCCAGGTGACCTTAGTAGCGGTTAAGTCATAAGACTTACAGAAAATGTTCTTAAATCTGGTGAGAAAAGCTGAAATGACATTTCAACTTGTCAACCTTAGAGAGAAAACAGGATGAATGCCTAGAAGAAGAGATATAAAAGAGCCTTTCAAACTATCTAACTGCCAAGAAGATGAATCATGAGTGTGAATTAGAAGAGCACACACACCCATACATATAAATATACCAGTCCAGGACAATACAAAAACCTTGACTAATACTTGATATGTCCTTTAAAAGACCCAGCTGTGTGTAAAACTTCATTAAAGATGCATATTTGCTGCTGCAGGGCCATAGGTCTAGTTTTAACATTGGTGGGGACGTTTTTTCTTGGACGAGTTTGTGTGTGTGTGTGTGTGTGTGTGTGTGTGTGTGTGTGTGTGTGTGTGAACTGCTTTCCTGATCAACTACTTGATCATGTGCAGGTAACCAATGATGAGCTGGTGTGAGATGGAGACAAAGTAAGCCAGTTACAGTTAAACAGGACATGAACATTATGTATGACGCATGCATGATTTTTTTTTCAGGACAAATGTCTAAGTGTTGCTACAGTTCTGTGATGAGTCATTTTATCAGCTCAGGGACGTCTTGAGTCATGTAGCCAAATCAACAGACAGATAAAGGGTGGAGCTGCAGAATCTCAGGTTCACTTTTAAAATGGCTTATAGCTACAACTTGTATGTCAAGGCCCACCCCACCAACTACAAGCCTAAACTACAAACCACACTTTTCACTCAAGTTTGAGAATATAAGGTGTTATACAGAACAAATGACTCAGATATGTATATTATACAGATTTATAGCAGAAAATTATATAGATTTATAAGCAAAGTTATATACTGCCCAACATTATTATATGGTTATTGTAACAGGGTGGGATGGTGGCTCAGTGGTTAGCACTGTCACCTCACAGCAAGAAGGTCCCGGCTTCGAGTCCAACCTGGTCCTTTCTGTGTGGAGTTTACATGTTCTTCCTGTGTCTGGGTGGGTCCCCTCCCACCCAGACCTCATTCCCTCTGGATGCTCTGACTTCCTCCCACCTCCAAAACCATGCAGGTCAGGTGAATTGGAAACTCTAAATTGACCATAGGTGTGAATGAGTTTGTCTGTCTCCANCATGCAGGTCAGGTGAATTGGAAACTCTAAATTGACCATAGGTGTGAATGAGTTTGTCTGTCTCCATGTGTCCGCCCTGACATAGACTGGAGACCTGTCCAGGTGTACCCCACCTCTTGCCCAATGACTGCTGGGATAGGCACCAGCCCCCCCATAACCCTTAATAGGACAAACAGGTATAGAAAATGGATGGATGGATGGTTATTGTAATATGTTGGTGGGGTGGACCTTGTCAAAATGGTTCTATGGCAACAAGTAGAAGTATTTTAAATGTATACCGATTTCTATGCAAAACATACTTAGGTCACTTACATTTTTTTTAAGACTGTATTTTCTTAACAGTCCCTAAACATGGTGAATACATTTTCTTTTAAAAAGCTGTAGTAACAGCTGTTTAGTATGCAATCTCTTAAAATACACAGGGAAAAAAAGAAAAAGAAAAAAGAAAAGAAAAAGACAAGGGGGGAAAGAAAAAAGAAAAAGAAAAAAGAGGAAATAAAGAGAAAAAACGCACATGGAAATGGACAAAACGTGTTAATGATTGAATCTTGTCAGCAGAGAAGACAAAAACACAACAGTGAGTACTGTTTAAAGGTTGTATTGTTTAAAGTAGCAAATATCTGAGAAACTTCTTATGTAAAACAAACTTTACTCCATAAAAATACTGAGTAGCACCTTAATATTGGTAGGGACATGTCCCATCCGTACCTAAACCTATGCCTGTGATTATATCTCGTATGATATTGTATTTTGCTGTAATTATTCCTTGTTATGTTATTTACATGGCTGTCAGTTATAATTTGATGCTCATTCTTAACCCCATTTCTGAGTCGTGGAATTAGTTCTCATCATAGACTGAGAGTCTTTTACATCTTTATTACTGCCAATCATCAAAACATACTACTGGAGCTGTAAATATTAGATTTTTTTTTCCTACCTGCCAAACTGCCACTGGTTTCAGTTCATTCCAGTGCACCATTAAAATCAACTTGCAAAGAATCGAAAAGTGCTTGAGATAAGCAATCCATCACAGCGAACACGGTCACTCTTATTTTTCATCAAAGTCACTCAATTTAATTGATCCAACATGGAGCGACATGGGGAAGAAAATGTACGTCTCCACCAGAGAATATAGTCTCAAGAGAAAATGGCTTCCTGAGAAACTAAAAGCACCTGAGGCCTTCTGCATTTGAACATACAGGAAAAGCATTTAATTTTAAGGTGGGTGTATCACCTGAACATTTTAATTTTAAAAGATTAGGAGATTTGGCAAAATAACAGGAAATGTACTGTAAAATGTGGTTTTAGATTTTGGAAAATGGTTGTCAGTAATGTAACTTGTATGTGGGTTAGACTTAAAGGTCCATACTGGCGATCGTGCATGTTTGAGCCTAATATATTTAATTTTCACACATAGAATGTTACTGACAATCATTTCCCAAAGCATGCTACTGGAACAGTGAATTTAATTTTTTTTTCCTACCTTCCAGTCCACTACTGGTTTCAGTTCATTCTGGTACACTATTAAAATCAACTTGTTGATACTTGAAATGTTCTTGGGATAGGTAATCCATCATCACGAACAACACGTGTATTCAGGGTTTTTTAGGAGTTGTGTAATTTTTGTGTTTAATTGCAATAAAAAGTGCAGAATGAATGTCTGTCCACCGGGGAATACAGTCCCAAAAGAAGACCTGCATTTATTGAAAAATTTAAATGACCATGACTTNCCGGGGAATACAGTCCCAAAAGAAGACCTGCATTTATTGAAAAATTTAAATGACCATGACTTCATAAGGCTGTATAACTATTAACAGGCGAAACATCGACTTTTAAGGTGGGTGTATTGCTTGAATATTTGATTTTGAAAAATGAAAAGATTTTGCAAAATATCAGGAAAGCTGAAATACGTTTTATTCTTTGGGAAATGATTGTCAGTAACGTAACATGTATGAAACTTTAATGTATTAGGCTCAAACATGCACAATCGCCTTTATGGTCCTTTAAACATGCAAAATCGCTGGTATGGTCCTTTAAGACGCCAGAGTAGAGATGATAGGACTGATAGTATTCATGTAAATACTAACATCATAAATCCTTTTGACAGAAGAAATTATCGTTTATTTGGATCATTTTTATGTCTTATGGAGGAAACAGACTGGAAAACTGTCACCACCATTCTCAAGGTAGATATAATTGGACCTTGTTTTTGCAGGGACTTTACCTTTTTCCAACATTGTACCATTGACACTCAGGGGGTCCACCAGTGTGTTTATTATCTGAGTCAGCAGAAGAGTTTCTGGAATCACAGTAAGTATTAAATCTCTATAAATTGCTCAGAAATGCCTGTAACACATGAGAAGTTTAATGCAGCTGCAGGATAAATTCACACATACTGGCAAAGAGCTGGGGGGGGNAATCCCTCCATCATCTGTGTGTGTGTGTTTTAGGAAAGGCGACAATAAAGACAGCGAAAAGAAGACAAACTGCTTCGACAAAAGCCCACTCATGATGTAAGATAAAGCCCAGTGTGGAGGTGGGACAAATAAGCCCACAGAGCTGAGCCTGGGGGACTCCCCTCACCATATAATGGGAAATCAGTCTCTCTGTCTCTCTCTTTCTTTATTTCTCTCTCTTTCTCTGTGTCTCTCTTGATTTCAATGTGTTAATTTTAACTGTGCCAAATGCACACACAGCACTTTTTGATTTTCCATAGAAAGGTGTGAGAAGTTTATCTAGGTCTCTCTCTCTCTCTCTCTCTCTCTCTCTCTCTTGCTCGCTTGTTCGCTTCCTCAGTGTCCTTCTGTCAGTGTCCTGTGTGATGCAAATAGGTTTGTAATGACTCACACGGCAGTAGAAACCAGTTCCACGCCGCTCTCCATTCCCCACAGCCATCACACTCTCCGTTTTGGGAGTACAGTACCAAAAAGTGTAGGTGTCTTGTCCAAGAAATGTGCCCATCGTCTCCCTGTGTGAATGAAATGGAAAGTATGAGTTTACCAGAAATGTAGGTTGGAGATCAGTTGATCAAAAAAAACAAAACAAAAAAAACAATCATTTCATGAAACAAACGACTTTTTTTGTTTTGTTTTTTGGAGCACGCAAACTGAAGCGTGATCACAGCAAAACTGTAATGTGACACTGCAGACGATGAAGTGTTTATATTAATAATGTAATATACAGCCTTTTAAACATCGATACACCATAACCAGACTACTATTGAAACAGTAGTATATTTACTATAAAAAAGCAACATGCTACTGCACTGTATTCCAAAATATGCACCACCGTGTTACAATTCAAAAAATCTGTTTTTTAACTTATACCAAACAGGAAGAGGGTGCTGTTCTTCCTGTTCAAATGGAGCTAACAAGTTCATAGTGTCTTGTTAATGTTTCATGTTTAAGCAAGTTAACAGTTCATGTAGAAATGGTGTCCAACATGTTAATTCTAAAGTGATGGCAGAAAAGGGGATTGGTGGAAAAGATGCAGCAGCACTGTCTTCGCAACAGGAATTTTATGGGAAATGTGGGTTTAAATTTGACTCTAGGATTACAGTTTAGCGTGTAAACAGAGCAAAGCATCGCACTGTTTTTGGACAATATGTTAATGTCTCAAATCTCTATTTAAACTGTATTTTTGACATTAAATGTCACCCTGTAGGAGTAAAATGGTAATAGGGTAGTATTGTAAACCCCACCGAGAATCAATGCTTCTTCAGCTCTGAGCACTTGCTGCTAGAGACCCAATTTTTTTGTCTCAGGAGCTGGTAAAACAAACAAGGATAAAAGGTGAATATCCTAAATTTGATCATGGCAAAGAACAGGATTAATAGGAAACTCATGTTGAGTTGTTGTATTTGTAAGAAATGTTAAGCAAGTTTAGTTTGCTAGCATGTTGAGAACTTGATATGAAGCCTACAGATGTAGTATATCTCTACTTTCTGCTCATTCATAATCAAAAAATACTTTAAGCTGAAATCCTTCACTTTTGTTGTAAATGTATGTAATTGGTATAGTAGAGCCCTACTAGATGTTAAATGGACACATTTACAGATTTTAAATTTGCTGTCTGTCCACATATATTCACTGTAATTTCTCTGGGTAACGGCTCACTATTGGTTTAAACCAAATGGCGCTCAGAAAGTGACATATTTTATTTGTACAATCTGAAAATTTTGGACAGTGGGAAAGATAAAAGGAAGATGCTTCAGAGGTAATGTTGCTTCTTTTGGACAGGTAATGTAGAAGATCATAAAATGCGCTGTGAGCTTTTTATGTAAATTATACTTATCTTGTTTTAAAAAAAAAAAGCTACAAATGCATNTTTTTTTTTTTTTTTTAATGTTGGCATCACGACTGTCCTCAGGTCCCTTTCAGGTCAGGTGTAATTTTTTTGAAAATTAATTTATGCTCATCTGGTTTGGGGATGCTTTCCACTGGTCCGTTCCAAGTTGGGTTCAAAAATTTAGATCCGTGAAGACCTCTATCTTGGATCTAGGGGTGGCAGGGTGGGCCGTCAGGGCCAGCAAGGCCTTCTCTGCTGGCCTAGAGATTGTCAGAATCATCAAATTATGTTTTTATAATTTAATATATATTCTAATTAATGCTATATGTATTTTACAAAGTTTGTTCCCATCAGTTTTGTTATTAACGTCATTTCATTGCTACCGGTACTCTCTCCCTCAGTTGCATTGCTTCCAGCGGAGCTCATAGAAATTAGAGCTTTTTTCCACATGCTGTCTCTGGGTAAAATAAATCTATCCTGAGGCCTTCAGAATCTCCAGTGAATCATCATCATCATCATCATCATCATCATCATCATCATCATCATCATCATCTTCTTCTTCTTCTTCTTCTTCTTCTTCTTCTTCTTCTTCTTCTTCTTCTTCTTCTGTGTTTATGATGGATTGCAAACAACATATAGGTGCATACCGCCACCTACTGTACTGGAGTGTGCAGCATCATCTTCTCTCGAGTAAATCCCTTCTGCTATTCAAGCAAATGGGACGATGTTGTTGTCATGTACTTCAACCAATTATATTTTGAGTTTGCCATGTTGGGTGTATTCTTTTATGGGCCAGGGCCTTCTAGCTGGCCTTGGCCTACGTCATCGTAGGACAACATTATGCTACACAGCTACAGCCTACCGGAAATTCATCAGAAGAAGAAGAAGAGGGCCAGTTAGCTTAGCAAACTCAAGTAAACCTAGTGAGCATGGAAAGTAGCAATGATGTTTATTTAAACTTTCTTTCTTGATGTTTATATTTTTAGATGTAGTGCTTTAGATTTTTTGTTTAGATTTTTACNTAAACTTTCTTTCTTGATGTTTATATTTTTAGATGTAGTGCTTTAGATTTTTTGTTTAGATTTTTACATAGTCCTGTTGTTTTTTTAATGCACAATGGCTGAAGGAGAAGAAGAAATGGATTAACTGACAGCTTTTTTTCATATTTTGGAACTAAAATGCACCGATGTACTGTACGTGTCGTTAAACTCTTTATAAAGACAGAAAGGAGGATGGACTTTGTCTTCAGATGATGAGCAACTTTGGTAAGTTTGATGGATTTTTATGTGGCTGGAATCTGTGGGGAAGCCTGTTGAATCTGATTATGTTATTTGTGCTTTATGGCATTTTTGCTTGCTCGCTGGTCATATGAGTAAATGTGATGGTTGTGAGTTTGTTCTTGTTTCTTTGGTAATGACACTGATTTGGGCTATGCGGTGTCTATTTATGAAGCAGCATCCTGTCATAATGCGTAATAATGTTACATCCTATTCACATCTCTGCTGTTAGTGTATTGTAACCCTCATAGGTGTTGATCCTCGTGTTAAATCACTTTATTCCACTCGATAAAGGTTACTGTCACTGTGAATATGGGGTGGTTACGTCGAATGACAACAGCCTATAGCCTTAGTGTCATGATGAGGTTATTAGAAGGTGGTTTAATTGTGGGAGGATAGCTGAAGGTGTAAGTGTAAAATACACGGCCCGCCACTGAGGGGTGGGGTTACACATGGGGGCAGATTAACACATGGAACATGCCCATGACCATCCTCATTGATTGTATACTCTTACTCTTCACTGTGTCACTCCAGGGAGTCAGGGGGTTGTGTATGGGAGAGGATGGTGGGCAATGCGCTGGCCATCCCATGTCATAGGTGAACATTTTTTCCTAATGTTGTGCCTATTGTTAGAGACAGTTGAGTGGGGTGTTATAAGAAAACAATAAGTGGAATTAAGTGGAGAAATATGAGAAAATGAATCTCCACTTTTTCTTTACAGAGGGCCAGGTGCTTTGCTGGTCCTCATATTCTTCTATCCTCCCCTTGTGTTTTGATATGTGTGTGTGTGTGTGTGTGTGTGTGTGTGTGTGTGTGTGTGTGTGTGTGTGTATATACATACATCCCCAGTTCAATATTCTGTTAACACACATTAAGTGTGTGTTAACCCTAAACCTAACCCATTATGTTCTCTATTGTGCTATATAGAGCTGGGGAATAACTCCAGCTCTATATAGAGCTGGAGTAACACATGTTATTACTCCGCCCCTCTATGTAATCTCATACTGTGAAGACCCTCTTGATGAGTGGGCATCTTTGTCACAAACACAATTTCAATTACCTCTGCAGCCATAGAGGGCATTCATGTGCAGAAACTTACATTTTTCAGCTTTAAATTAGCATTAAAATAATATGTAAAATAGTACAAGTTCAGTCCAAATTAATCCAACAGCCATGATTGAATATTTTGTCTGTGTGGGCACTGTAAAAGTATCTGTGTGAGAGTATCCTGTAACCTGCAGCAGTGCTGCCACCGTTTGACGCCTAAAGCTGCCGTCAGTTTCTCTGACCCAAATAACTGAGCTGACAGGAAGCAGGCCTTTCTTCCCAGATGTCACATGTTAGTGCTCTCTGTATCTTTGACAGTAAATCCAACAACATGGCAAAATGGGCAACTCAGTCATTTCAAATTGAGATGTGTGTTGCTATTATGCAGAGTTATTAAACACAAATGCTGTTTCTAAATTAAATAATGTAGACTCGAGATACAGTGAAGTAATTATATCCGAGAGCAACGTGGGTTAATAATAATTAGATATATTTAGATCCCAGCTTGTCTCATAATACCAGTGAATGATATCAGAATATTAGACACGAGGAAGATGGAGGTGTTGTAATCTTTTTTTTTTTTTTTTTTTNTTTTTTTTTTTTTTTTTTTTTCTGGGCATACCTGAAGTTTTTCCTGCAGCTCTTACCGAGTGATTATGACATCACAACTCATCCCTGTAAAGCCATGCATAGACGTGTCCTTACCTGTTTAGTTTGGCATCAGATCAGTCCTGAGAATCAAACGGGGTGTGTGTCTGGATAGTTTTGCTTACCTGCCCTGAGCACCAGGCAGATTCACAGGAAGTCAGCTGACCTGTGTGGTATAAGGTCTGCAGTGTGTCAGGGGATGTTTGCGTGTCACAGCGGAAAGACCAACCAGTGACACTGAAATATTGTGTTCCAAGCACACCTCCCCCATTTGATCAAAAGCAGGGGAAATGGATGATGGTGGAGAGACTGTAGGCGAAACACACAGACAAGACACATGGTGGGGAGAATGTGCTATACAGATGGGCTCCCTGGTGGTCTGAACTACAGATGGAAAAATAGTTTTTGTGACGTACACACCACAGGCTTACCAAATACATGAGAAGGGAAATATCAGCTCCATACTCCCACTTGTGTTTTAATCTGCTCCTGATTGTGTAATAAATAGTCTTCGCAAGAAGTGGATGTGAAGGAGGGAGCACAACAACACTTTAACATCCCCACCTGACTCTGACTTAAAATCCTGTACCTTAGTTCATGTCAGAGAGTAATGAAGGCAGCAAAAGTGCCATGAAGATTTGAGACTTTTAAGGGGTTTATGCATTTTCTTAAAATTATGGACAATGTAGCTAAAATATGCATAACTAGCATATGTACAGTAACTGATAAAGCTAATGCATACAGCATGTATTATCACATTCATACGTCAGTAGGTGTGAATCATCATGATCGTCACTGATCAAGTCATAACACGTGGAAGAAGCAGATTATGCAACAGTCTGCATTAAAAACGTGTCTTTGATTTGGTCTTATTTGCTCCAAATTTGCCACAGTGATGATACTGGTCCCATCATAAAGGCTGTAAAATGTATTGATATAGATTAGCTAATAGATTTGATGTAGATAAGACTAGATGATCTCAGGTCCACATTTGTGTCTGTCTTGTCTTGTCTTGCAGTGCTGCATCAAGGGAGGCTTGGCATTTCCTCTATGTTCACAGAATCTCCCTTTTTAGGAATTATCATGAGCTGGAGCTCATTTGTTTTTCTAAACCAAAATTGGGACACTCATTATAATCAGTATAAATTTACCATAACTCATAGATTATCCTCTGGCCTTGTGTTAGATCTATTATCAATTTTATTTTCAGTGATTATGACAACTTTTGCACTTGCCATGGCCAAAGACACAATGAAAAGCCTCACGAATTGAAAGAAATGAGAGTAATTCCCAAAAGAAGTTTTATACCGGAGCAATAATACACTATTGTGATTGTGAAATTACTCTATTCCCATTAGAACTTAGTATAATATTTTGTCTGACTGATGTGCTTCCTACAGGAGAAAGATTCTGCGGGGAAATGATTCATGTGGAGTTTGCCAGGGAAACCTACAAAAGGGGCTGATGTTTGTACCTCTCTGTGAGTGTGTGTTTATGCATGTGTGCATGTGGACACACGTGGAGTTCCAGGAGTAAAAGTGTGTATCTGACTGGAATCTTCCTGAACTGGAATATCTGGAATATTCCCAAACCTCCCAATTGGCTATGATCTGACAGATGTATATGTTTTCTGTATATGTATATGTAATAGATGTATATCTTCCTGAATGCTTACCTTTGTGTATCATTTGTACAACAGTGAAATAAAACACTCAAAATTCAATGAAAATGGTTTGAATGTACTGTATTTTATGTGTTCTGTGAGGAGTATATTATCAAGCATTATGTCAATGTTGTAAAGCATTGCAAATTGCTCTAATTTAACTGAGACAGTATGACACTTTACCTACACCTGTTTAATTCTGCACAGACCTTTACATTTGCAAAAATGCCACAATGTGGAAAGATGTATACTTATTATGAGGAAGAATTAAGCCAGGGTTCATTACCCTGACATATGACCTACAAATGCCTAAACTGTGATAGACATTAACCACATAGTTGACTTTACCTCAAATGTCAAAGACGATCTTCCAAATACAGTGAAAGTCAAAAATAAACTCCTGTGTGATAGTGGTTTGATGTTCCATATGATGAGTACTATCTGTGTTTCCAAACACCCCTGATGTGTTAGCAAAGTTTTTTTTTTTTTTTTTTTTNTTTTTTTTTTTTTTTTTTTTGTTTGTTTGTTTTTTTTAATTTGGTTAAAGTTCTTCTGGTCAACAGTATTTTACAGGACTTTAATGCAAATATCTAAATTACACAATGGATTAGAAGCTGAAAGAGAGGAGTGACTTTAAGGACAGGAGAAAATGTGAACAGTAGACTAAATAGAATAATTGGAAGGGAAGGAATAAAAAGCCATCTATCCTGTTTGTCAAAAATAATTTTGTGGGAATGTTAATATGTTGTTAGGCACATTATACAGTTATCGCAGTTTAAAATTACAATATGTATCATGCGTAAGTGTGAAAGAGAATGCAATAACAAAATTATAGGAGATAATAATGTTTTGTGAAAAGAAGAGAAGCCATAGAGCTGAACTTTGACAAAGGAATAGAATAGAATAGAATAGAATAGAATAGAATAGAATAGAACTAAATGGGTCTAACATGCTGATAGCAGCAAGAGCAGGACGATAACACCTATGACAGACGTGCACAGAATGAGAGAGAGAGAGAAAGAGAGAGAGAGAGAGAGAGAGAATTTCAGGTTCCTTCCAGAGTTACAAGGCCACAGAACAGACATTGACCTGATTTAGGTCAATAAAATTGAATCTAATTCAGACATAACACATGCAGTGAAAGACATGAGCACTTTTCATTTTTTCCTTGAGATTTGTTGATATGAGCTGCAAAGTGAAAGTCCCACATTTTGGAATCACAACCAAATGAGCTTGCAGTTTAAACTGAGATCACTCAGTGAACTGTATACAGTATGCTGCAGTAGGCTCAAACTGATTTTAAAGGCCATGGACACCCACACAAGTGTTTTATTTTTGCTGATTAGACCTCTTCACTGGGCCATGTGGGGTTTATAGACTGTGTTTGATTGATATATCACAATCTCTCTCTGATACTTTCGCCCCCGGCTGTTAGGGTAGGTTGGTTTATACCTTTTCCTTTGGGTTTTGATGATCTTGGTAAATCCTGTGAGGTCTAATAAAATAAATTAAAGAGGGCTGGGGGCGTTGAATAAATTTATAAGCTATGTTTTAGTCATAGCATCATTCTATCCTGTTTAGAAGTGTTGGTTACATCTCACCACAATCCCCACAAGAACAAGCCAAACTACACATCAGTGGCATCAGCCCTGCAGAAATGCCTGACTATGAATGTATGGTTGAAGTCAAAGGTGTAGTGGTATCTTGACAGGTGGGTATTCCTTCTATCCCTTCCAGAACACAAATTCACCTGTGCACATTTACTGCATGCATAAGTGATCAAAAGGTGGCCAATATAAGCCCAGTAAACAAAAAATTTAATTCTTTGTTGAGTTTCTTTTAATTTTTTACAAAACAATTCCTATGAGTTATAACATTATGGTCATTTTGTGCAAAGAGCCAGTACATATTGCAAATTTTATCTTTAAGGCTTTTGGAAAAGTACACAATTTAAGACTAACAAAGGACTGAAAAATACCCAGTTTGGTAAGATGTAACATCAAATTTGTTAAGCTGGCTTTAAACTGGACTTTGACTAATTAAATGTTAAATGATGGAGGAAACTTAGGGATATGAAGAGAAATTTTTACAAATACTTAAGCAGAAGAAGTGTGCATATTCTTAAACACTGCTAAACAACAAGTTAACAACTCTTGAGTTGTTGCTATACACGATAAATTAGATGCTTGTGTTTTAGTCATCCATTTCAGATCCCTCAATGAAACCTGCAGGTTAAGAATTGACAGAAGAAGTCCCTGAGTTCCCTGAGTATCACCTTCTCCCCAGGCCTTGGTGTCATTTTAATGCGGTACTCCCTGTGCTTGGGAGGAAGTAATGCCTTAAAGACTATAATCAGGGAACAAAAGACCTCTCAGTGTAAATGCCACATACTGTATACCTGTATATGCACTACACCTCTGGTTGAAGCAGTGACATCGATTGTGTTGATGTCACATGGAGTTTGATTATGCCTCAGCTCAGCTATGAATAAGTGCAGGAATGATTTGATCCTCTGTGGGTTCACATTTCACTTCTCCCCTGTGTAGAGCACACAAGTGATATCATAGCCCACGCCTCCAAACCCACACATGCTGTTTATCAAAACCATAAAGCTTTAACACATTTCCTCAATTTAGAGCTCAAATAAAACAAGGATATTTGACTTTACAACTATTTTCTTTTTATTTTTCTTTCTGTATGTTGAAATAACTGAAATCTCTGGTGTCTTTTTATATCCTGTTACATTTTTATCAGTTCATAGGTTTACAGCCAGTATTTAAATAGTATGTGGGTGATTAGGGCAGGGCTCCACTCCTGTCTTGTGAATTTAAGTGAGGCAATATTTCTATTTTTAATTTTAGCTTGATCAGTTTGGGCAAGTAGGTAATATAATGTAATGCAGAAAATGTTGTTTATCAGAAGGGATCAAATATGCATTTCCAAATGAAAGAATGAATCGACAAGTGAATCAATGAAACACAGAAACAACCCTAGTTTCTAAAGGCTTTATTTTAAAAATCTTTATTTCCTTTTCAAGAATAAAAAGTACAGAAAATAGAATTTAATAACCATAAATGTCACAAAAGAAACGACTGAGAGAGAGAGAGATAGATCTGACTCTAGGACATTAATATCTGCACATTTGTGGAATTGCTGCATGGTAACAAGTGGGTGATAAACATGCAATAGCCACCAATGTGTAGCCGAGATGGTGCTGATTCAGTAATATGCAAATGTTTTTGACTTATCTTTAATCGTTACTGAGATAGAGTCAGAAAAAAAAATCATGTTTTTATGTTTCTTTCTCTTTAGGCCAGAATACTATTAGAACAGAGGAACCATTTTTACAGCTATGAAGCTTTTGGGAAAATGGCATTAGTGTTTGATAAATCTCAATGGCTTCTCAGGGCCACAAATGCCATTTTAATGCAGTTATGCTCTGATGCTTGATCCATGCTGCTTCTGTTTAATAAGCTTGGCTCAGAAAGAGGTGGTTGGGTGGTCTTATCAGTCAAAGAAATTATGTTTACTATCTAAATGATTGGGTTTATCTTTGTAATGTGTGGTTTCTAATGTCAGGCTTTTTCTTAATCCAGTGCAATGCTGTACATTATTGCACAGGGGTATTCGTGTCAAATGTGGGTTAGAGCAAATGTTTGGTGGTGATTTGTTGAACAGGTGGTCCAGAGTCAAGGGACCTTTTTTCATGCAGTCTGATTTCGACAATAAAATATAACAAAGCAGTGACTGCCTTTTCAAGAAAAAGTCCCTTGGAAAAGAAACAAAAATGTAAAAAATCTACTGCGCCATTGGTTTGGACTGAATGGAACACACTCTGGAAAGTGTTTGAGTGGACAGGGCAGGAAGCCCAGAAGCTGCTTGATAATACAGGATATCACAACTCTAACTTGCCCCTCTGGAATGCAGTCATTTAATAGCTTTTTGGATAAAGAAGAATAATGTCTAGACAGCTGTCAACAGGATGTTTACCAAATATGTGGGTGTGTAGTGTCGACATAGCTGAAACAAGTGTTACTGCCTGTTTCCAAAATTTTTAAGCTTGGGGAAATTTTCATTTAGCTATGTCATTCAACATCTCTGGCTTTCCTTGCAAACATTTTACATAACATCATGTATACATAGGCATTTAATATGTTCTGTGATGTGATTATTATGGGAAAACATTCAGACAAACACCTGATATAATTTAAAAAAAAAAAAAGCATTAGATCAATAATTAAAGACAGAACAAACTCCAAATTAGGCTCTTTTGATTTACTATCTTACAGAAAATTGAGGATATGTACACAACAGATAACAAAAGTATCAACAATGTTTCAAAACTGGAGATTGAGTCGTAGAATATTTTTTTAAAAATGACAAACTTAGCCAAAAATCATTAAATGTTATAAACGCATTACCAAAGCAATACTCCCAGAATTTCCATTAAAAAGCTATATGTCATTTATAGAAAGTTAGAACGTAAATGTGACTTCAGGAGTTTTCACCAGCTGTCAAGACATCACAACATGTTATTTACTAGCAGTGAAAATGAGAATATAAAAACATCTGGGATGAAACTGGGAAATGCTGAGCAACATATTCACCAATCAGCTTCTAAAACACTAGTACGCATGAGATTCTTGGCTGAAATCTTGGCCAGTCATAAATACTTATATAGCTGTTTTATTATATTAAATTTCTGAAGCTGGCAAGACATTTTCAGTTTTTCCTCTGCAACAGACTATATTATACAATCATTCCTTTAATCTACTTAACTTTTTTGTTTGGCTTTCGATAATCAAATGCAGATGATGGTCTGGTCAGTCGTGAATCAGAGGGATGAAAATGTATGAGAAGAGTTACAGTTCATGAATTCTCTGGTTTCAGCCTAGTCAGAGTTCATAGATGAGGAAAAGAATCTCCTTATAGTGAGACTTTTCACCTTTGAACCAAAGACCAATCCTACTGTTTTTGGTGAGTTTGATCTCATTAAGAAAGACGATCTCCTCGCAGCAGGAACTTTTCTTTTGGATGGTGCGACGATTTCTGTTATTAATGTGCTCCAGTACAATGTCTTTGCTGCTGGTGGTGTTTTGCAGCTTCACCCAGCCGAAGATCGAGTATGTAGCAGCTTTATCAGCAGTGAAGATGTCGTACCTGCCTGGGTCGTCACTCTCTGAGGAAGAAGAGGAAGAAGTTTCCATGAAGGCACTGAGAAAATCAAAATAAGGGTTTTGGCAGCAGGTGAATAAACGATGCTTACTTTTGAGCTCTCTGATTGTGTTGACTTTTGATGTGTTGCATGGTGGTCCATCATGTAAAGGTGCTTCATCATCCTGTAGACATAGACAGAAACACAGACTTGAGATCAATGAGGGACAGATACAGCACATACACTGAAATTGGTGATACTACTAAAGTCTCCATAAGGAGTTTCTCACCTGTCTGCAATTCATGGGCATAAACATGACATGATAAAGAACGATGCCGGCCACAAGACCCAAAGTGGTCAATCCCATCACTGTTGCCAAAGCAACCACACACTTAAAGCATCCGCGGTGGTCATCAGGTGAAGCCCTGGCTGTAGAAATGACATCCAAGCTTGTCCTCTCCATGGTAACCTCTATCAGTGTTTCCTGCTGTCCTGCTCGATGTGTCTTCATCATTCAGGCTGAGATTTATGCAGGAGAGATGGATTCTCTCCTTTTTATAGACCATTTCTTCCCACACAAATTCACTGAGAGAAAGTGGGATTCCCTTCCTTAGTGAACATCCGCCCCTGCATGGAGTAATGGAAAGGACAGAGAGAGGACTGAGGAAATCCCTTCACACCCACGCGACACCAGCTTAATGATTACACACACCTGACTTGTTTTCTTCCTGGCAGTAACTCACACTGGTTATTTTTTGTCTTTGCCAGAACTTCAAAATCAGAACAAGAAAAACTCATCTGTCTTTTGTTCTTTGACAAAGACTAACTGGAGAAAAAAAAAAAAAAAAAAAAGACTAACAAATGTTACTATCAGTTTCATGAACCTTTAAACTTTTTCTTGATATACACTCAGATAACAGATGAAACAAAAACACAAATAGGAAATCAGTGGCAGCTAATATAAGACATCCAAACAATGTTAGTTAATAGTTATTTGTGTTTGTTATTGTTGATATTGTCTTTTGTTGGGAATGAATCATTTCCTGCTCAATGCACTGATATTAAAGCTCCTCAGATTCCATTATAGATCTACTACACATGGGTTTAGGTCATTAAAGGACCATACTGGTGGTTTTGCATCATTGAGCCCAGTACGTACAACCCCTATGCACATTACATTACTGCCAATCATTTTCCAAAATATACTACTGGAGCATACCCTTTGACCATGAGAATGAAATTTTATGTGCAACACACTCCTCTCTTTTACTGATTCCTCTTATTGATTTATCAAGTTTTATGCACATGCCATTTGTCATTCCTCTTTTTTTTTTTAACCTTTTAGTTTCTTTAGGTTGTAAATGAAACTCAAATTCAATAAAAAGTAAAACAGCAAAAATGAAATTAACCAGACTTCTCCAATCAGACAGTGGAATACCTCTGCAATTACAAAGTCTCAGCCAACGACTATAAAAAAAGACAAAAAAAAAAAAAAAAANAAAAAAAAAAAAAAAAAAGTGCAAAGATGCTTTTTACGTTGCTCTTTCACAAGACTAAAGTGTCAGAAGTGATGTCAGATTTCTGCTCTTGCTCAAACATGCACAAACATGCATGCTTATGACTTTGATATGTTACGCAAACTAACAAAAACAATCCAATAAATTACAGCTCTATCTTCATCAAGCAGGAGGTTAGACAACATGGCAAACTAAGTCTGACTTCTTCAACTTCCACAAACCTCCATCAGGTTTTTATTGTCTAAAAATATGTGACCATGCACCATGATCTAAATCAGGATCAAAACCAAAATGTGCTTTACTGATGAAGGATAACATTGTACTTGAAAATGCAAAACTGCTTTTCCTGTTCATCAAAGTAAATCTCTAAGTTTTACATGTCGTCCTTTACACTTGCAGAAGTTGCAGCTGATATGCAAAGGCATGCTATGCTAATATAGCATGTGTAATATCTATGTGATATAATATGTGCTAACTGCATGGAAGCAGAGTAGTAAAGGTTCAGAGTTCAATACTTGTTAGTATGTAGAGGTCAGTGAATTCATAGTCTCATAAAAGTGGCCTTTGTAACTCTCGTGCAGTATTGCTTTCAGTAGTGAAAGCAATACTGCACGTTTTCCATGACGAAAGAATTCACCAAATGGAAACATGGTAGAACTACACATAGAGTTCATACCTCTACCAAGGCCGAACAAACCTGAACAAAATTTGTCTCCTCTGTATTTGACCTGATGGAAAAGCGGAGCTGTGGGCAACCACACCGCCAAACCAAAAGAATAAAGTCCATCAAGATGAAATAAGATTTTTCCTCCAAGTTTCTAAAACAATTCCAGCATCATTAATTCAGTTTTAGATTGTGTATGTGAATATGCATACAGCTACACAGGTATGTGTAAAACAAACAAATAAATAAACACAGATGTGGATAAGGTTTCGTAGCGAGCAAGCCCCTTAAGTCCTAAATGCTGTTATTGTTGTTTTGTTTGTTTTTTAAATCTTGTGCACACATCAATCTATTAGCTAACATTGCTGAAGCTTACAACTTCTTTGTTGCTGGTTTTGCAGTCGCTAATGTTTATTCATCAAGTTTTCCTATGTTAGAAGTAGCAATAAGTCAATATAAGTTGTGTAGTTTGTTGCGGTTATGGTTGATGTGAGTTGCAAATATAATGATGATACAATAAATGCTGTGAGCAAATATATATTTATAGGGAAAATCCATAATGGATGGATGGATGGGAAAATAATTCAGTTCAAAAATATATTTATTTAGATAAGATAATTTATATTTATTTAGATATAGATAAGCAAGATCTGCATCAGCACCTGAACCAAATGGCATGCCCTATAAGGTCTAAAAGAACTGCCCCATGGTGCTGAAGCTACTCTGGAGGTTGATGAGAGTTGTCTGGAAAACTCAATCTATCCCATCCTCATGGAGTAGAGCTGTAACCACTTTCATCCCTAAAGAGAAAGATTCCTGGAACATTGCCCAGTTTAGAGGCATTGCCCTACTCAATGTGGAAGGGAAGCTTTTCTTTACAGTTCTGGCAAGANTGCCCAGTTTAGAGGCATTGCCCTACTCAATGTGGAAGGGAAGCTTTTCTTTACAGTTCTGGCAAGATGCATGGCCAAGTACTTCCTGCTCAACAAGTACATCGATACCAGTTGTCAGAAGGCAGGGGTACCAGGGTTCCCTGGCTGCGTCGAACACTCTGCCATGATCTGGGAACAAATTCAGACAGCCAAATGTGAGAAATCAGATCTGCACGTGGTTTGGCTTGACCTGGCAAATGCCTATGGATCTGTCCCACACCAGCTCATCACCTTTGCCCTCAACTTCTTCCACATACCAACCCCCATCCAAAGCCTGGTATCAGCTTACTTTGGCAACTTCTATGTATGCTACATAACTCAGCAAGCCATGACTGGTTGGTGGCAGCTCCAAAAAGGAATAGCGATGGGTTGTTCCATCTCTCCTATCCTGTTCACGGCAGCCTTTGAGATCATCTTAATTGGTGGAAGGCAGATGGTCCGTGGTGTGAGAACACAGTCAGGACATTGTCTACCAGCCCTCCGAAGCTACATGGATGATGTAACCACACTTCTTCAAACAGCTGCTTGCACAAACAGGCTCTTGAAACGATTGGAGGAGCTCCTCACTTGGGCGTGGATGAAAATCAAGCCAGCTAAGTCTTGGAGCTTATCAATCCAGAAAGGAGCCAGGAGTGACAACATCTCCTTCTCCGTCGATGGGGAGAAGATTCCGCTGTTGGCAGAGCAGTCAGTGCGAAGTCTTGGGAGGCGCTACACTGCTGTCCTCTCAGTCAAACACACAGCTTCCTCCTTTATGATGCAGCCCTCTGAAGGCCTGGGGAAGATTGACTGAAGCCATCTCTCGGGAAAGTTCAAGGTCTGGTTCTACCAGGTTACCTTGTACCATTGCCTAATGTGGCCATTGAAGTTATGCGAGATCACTTCAACAACAGGAATGAAGATGGACTCAAAAGCCAATAATTACATCCGCAAATGGCTAGGCCTTCCTCGGTGCTCTCCAGTGCAGCCCTGTTTGGAAGAAATACACTCCATACCATTGAAATCGCCATTGAAATCGCTCAATCTTGGCTACAGACAGGAGAAGGTTAGGCTCTTGTTCGAGCTCAGAGACTCATCCGACCCTTTGGTANTCTTGGCTACAGACAGGAGAAGGTTAGGCTCTTGTTCGAGCTCAGAGACTCATCCGACCCTTTGGTACAAAAGGCCAAGGCCCCAGTTCGGACAGGGCACAAGTGGAGGGCTGAAGAAGCAGTTGAGCAAGCTATCAGCCAGCTGAAGCAGCAGGAGATAGTTGGNGTGGAGGGCTGAAGAAGCAGTTGAGCAAGCTATCAGCCAGCTGAAGCAGCAGGAGATAGTTGGGCGGCTGCAGCCAGGCAAGACCGGGCTTGGGTGGGGACCAGCTCCAAAGCTGTGGTCTAAAGCCTCCAAGGAGAGGAAAGAGTTGGTGGTCTCCGAAGTGTCCAGGATGGATGAGGAGAAATATAAGATCAGGNGGAGAGGAAAGAGTTGGTGGTCTCCGAAGTGTCCAGGATGGATGAGGAGAAATATAAGATCAGGGCCATAATCCAACACCAGCAAGGGAGGTGGACAAACTGGGAAGCAGTCACCAACAGAGCCTTAATGTGGGCAGATATGTGGAGGATTCCGCAGGCAAGGCTGAGCTTCCTCATAAGGTCCACATACGACATTCTCCCATGTCCCAGAAATTTACATCTCTGGTATGGCTCGGAAGCGAACTGCCATTTCTGTGGCACCCAGAACCCCAGCTTGCAGCACATACTAATAGGCTGCAAATCTACTTTGACCCGGTATAGATGGCGCCACGACCGGGTCTTGCGGAAACTGGCAGAGGTTTTGGAGGCACGCAGACTCGAAGCAAATAAGACTGGCTTATCATCCATCCAATCGAGGATACACTTTGTCAGGCAAGGGGCTGAATCACAGAACATTGCCAGGAAAGAGTGGTCTGTCCTGACACCAGGTTGCGAGTGGAACATGAGAGTCGACTTGGACCACCTACTTAACTTCCCACATGAGATTGCCACAACCGTCCTACGGCCAGACATCGTCCTGTGGTCCATTCCTGCCAGGACGGTGATCATGGCTGAACTCACTGTCCTGTGGGAAGAAGGTATGGAGGCAGCCTTTGAAAGGAAGAAGGAGAAGTACAGTGAGCTGTCTGCAGAATGTATGGAAGCAGGGTGGAAGGCATCCACCTTCCCAGTGGAGATCGGCTGCCATGGCTTCATTGGAAAATCCACCCAACAGTTCCTGAAGGTTCTGGGAATCACCGGGTCCAGGCAACGGAAGGCATTCAGGGAGTTGGCTGAAGAGGCGGAAAAGGGAAGCGTCTGGCTTTGGCTCAGAAGGAACGACGCAGTGTGGGGAAAACAAGGATCTTAGGGTCAGCTGCAGGGAGCGGAAGGGAGATGTCCCTAGTACCGCTGCCCCACCACCTTGAGATGTTCTGGGATTAAAGGGGCGAAACATTAGTGACGGGTGGCCACCAGCTGATGACCCTGCAGCTGACCCAGAGGCACTGGCGGAGGTGCGACAGGCAGCAATGCCCTGCAGGTAGCATATACCTGTNAGCTGACCCAGAGGCACTGGCGGAGGTGCGACAGGCAGCAATGCCCTGCAGGTAGCATATACCTGTGTTTCTATCTAAAGATGGTTTTCATTTTCAGTGTGTTAATAATTCATTGAACCAGCGGTTTAATATGCTAAATTGTGAGTTTTTCCTACAGTAAAGCATATAATGTGTCATGCCAGAGGTTGGTAGTGAAAAAAAAGTTGGAAGTACAATAAATTCCATTGTGCATCTAAATAAGGTTTTGCGTATGTCACATGGTAGACAAAGGGAATCTTTTTGTGTGTATTTATGGTGCATGGGCCTTGTGTCCGAGTGATTATTGTATGCAGTATTTTGATATTTCTGTTTTATTATGTTTTAATGGGGGGGTGCATGCTTGATCTGTGTTTGTGTGGTGATTGTGTCTGCCAGATTAATTTCCCCTTGTTCCCCAAACTAATCATGATGATGGGCTCCACCTGTGTGGGATTGTTGAGGATATGCTACATATAGGACCCATCAGGTGGTGTACAGGGTACAGCCTGAGAAAGGGGGAGGGTCCTGACCGGAAAAGCCAAGGTGTGTCCGGTGCGTGGAGGCGGTGAGGAGAAGTGAGGAGCCAAGGTGTCCGGTGGCGTGGGGACGGAGAGGGAGCGAGGAAGCCCCGACGGAGGAAGGGTCATTTTATGATTATTTTTGCCAAACAATTTTCAAGGGCTTGAAGACTTGAGACTTTTTTTTTTTTTAACTGAAACTGGTTTTAGACACATGCATGTTTTTATTTAGATTTGATTCAGTCCTGGAGGCAAAATAAATGGTATCTTCTCGGCAGTTTGGCCTCTGTTGCTTGGTCTTATGCATGTTGCTCTCACCCCGATCCACAAGAATCTGCGTTTTCCGTTTGTAGCTGACTGGGTGGCGTTGCTAGGTTTTTATGAGCCTCTAATTGGCCTTTTTAATATTTGTTGGTTTAAACCTTTTACTGTTAATACTGTCGCCCCCATTTGGTATATTCTGTCAGCTACATCTGATTTACACATGTCATATAAATACATTCTATTAAATATGTAGCACTAGAACAAGGCAAGATAACGTGTTCCACAAGATAATATCTAGATTAAAAAATAAATAAAAACATTATTTAGGACTCTCTTGCTGAGGTTTAAACTTGCTCTCGCACAAACTTTCACTGATACCAAAACTACAGTGGAAGTTGTGAAGGTGTTCCACACAAACCTGGATACTTGGAAAAATGTTCCACCCACCTGTAAGATAAAATACACACCATGCATAAACACGTTTTTCTGGGACGTTTCTCAGTGGCAACCTGTTGATCTATTATTAGATATGATGACAGAAACTACAAAAAAGAAACACTACACATAAGGAGCAAATGCATAATTTAGTTAGTTTTGTAAACCCTGGGGATTTTTCATTCCCATTATCCAATAAATACATCCACCGAGAGTCAGACCCACTTAAAATCATAACTCCTCAGGGTATAGCTGCTCCTTACATGCAACCTATAATACCCGATCCCTTTGTAGTAGTGACTCATCAGCTCACTGCAACTTTCACTTTTGATTAAGTAATGTCATGATGATGATGAAAGTCCTTTCTGGGGGAGGGAGAGAGAGAGAGAGAGAGAGAGAGAGAGAGAGAGAGAGAGAGAGAAGACAGTGGGATGTGTAAACAAAGGGGAGATACTTATTGCAAAACTGAAACTTATTTTATTGAAGTTTCATTCAAACAGGCAACCAGTGATGGAGGTAGATATACAGCACTGTATAATACCCTGCATAAAAAAAAACAAAACTGTAGCACAGCCTGGCATGTTTAATAACTAGTCGGTGCAAAACTTATTTACATGTGATCAAATTATATTTCACAATATGAAACTGTGACAGCTTTAGTCTACCTGGTGGTTAATTTTTTTTAATTTTTTTTTTAAATGACAACCTATTAAATCAATACTGGCATTTTTAAAGTGTACTGTAGTACAGTATTCAGGAAAATCTAAATGCAAAATGCTTCATTTTAAACACGCCGTACACATATTAAATATATTAAATTACAAAACCTGAGGAAAAACTGTTGCTCTAAATGATAATGATATTCAAAATGTCACTGAAGAAGATGAGTTAACATGTTTACATTATAGGTTAAAGGACCATACCATCCATTTTGCATGTTTGAGCCTAATATATTCAATTTGCATACACGTAATGTTACTGACAATCATTTCCCAAAGCATACNTGTTTGAGCCTAATATATTCAATTTGCATACACGTAATGTTACTGACAATCATTTCCCAAAGCATACCACTGGAACGGTAAGCTAAAAAAACAAACAAACAAACAAACAAAAAAAAACCTACGTTCCACACTGCCATTTGTTTCAGTTCATTCTAGTATGCTATTAAAATCAACTTGTTGATACTTGAAACCTTCTTGGGATAGGTAATCCATCATCGCGAACAAGACATGCATTCAGGATTTTTGTTTTCGTTTTTCTTTTTTAGAATGTTTTGTAATATTAGCATTTAAATGCAATAAAAAGTGTGGGGTGAATGTATATGTCTCCACCTGGGAATATAGTCCCAAAAGTGTAAGTAAGTAATTTTTCGATAAAGTGCATTTATCGAAAAATTTAAAAGACCATGACTTCTTAAGGCTGCATAACTATTAGCAGGCAACACATCGATTTTTAAAGTGGATGTATCGCTTGAATATTTGATTTTGAAAGATTAAGAGATTTTGCAAAATATNATTTTTAAAGTGGATGTATCGCTTGAATATTTGATTTTGAAAGATTAAGAGATTTTGCAAAATATCACGCATGTTGAAATACGGTTTTATACTTTGGGAAATGGTTGTCAGTAATGTAACATGTATGAAAATTTAATATATTAGGCTCAAATATGCAAAATGGCCATTATAGTCCTTTAACAAATACAGTCTGTCATATGTCATACTTCAATAAGTATTACCCAGTGATGTGGACTTGAGTCACAGTCTCAGGATTAGTCTCAACTCGGACTCAAATTACAAATTTGCTGACTTCAGAGTCAGCAAATTTTTTTTTAAACTTGCTTTAACACCAGTGACTTGTGTCTTCACACAGATTTGACCTTTCTGACTTGGAAAGACTTAATACCTTCCACAAACCAAAGATTAAAAATTATACTATTATACAATGTGCTGTGCGAAAAATTTCATGGCACACCTGATCATGTTTCTTGTAAATATCATTTAGCTATATCTGGAAAATAAATGCTAATTTAAAAACGCATCCATGATTTGTGTAAAGTGAAAATATTGATTATGACATTACATTGATTAGCACATCATGGCTTGTTTAGGACTCAAAACTCAAAGTTTAGGATTTATGTTTTGACTTGGACTAGTCAGTTTTGACTTGAGTGCCAAGACTTGAGACTTACTTGTGACTTGCAAAACAATGACTTGCTTGCTATACGTGGTATTACCCACTACAACATGCCTTTACATTCAAAACAATATAGCATCATTATTATATGTACAAAGAGCTGCACAGGTGATAATCAACACTCATTACTTCACATATAAGTGTTTAAAGGAGCATACCGATAATTTTGCATGTTTGGGTGCAATATATACAGCCCTCATACATTATATGTTACTGCCAACCATTTTCATACTTTTGTACTACATACATTTGTACTACATAGATTTTCAAAACATAATACTGGAGCAGTAAATTTTATAATTGTGTTTCCTATGTTCCAGACTGCCATTGGTTTCAGTTCATTCCAGCATACTATAAAAATCAATTTGTAAAGACTTGAAATGCGCTTGAGTTAGGTAATCCATCATGTCGAACACAATGTCTATTAAATTTTTTGTTGAAGTAAAATAATTTAACCGATCCAACACAGAGCTACACTGAAGAAAATGTATGTTTCTGCCAGAGAATATAGTCCCAGGAGAAGATGGCTTTTACAGAGAAATTAAAATGACTGTGCCTTCTACAATCACATGTACAGGTTAGCAGGTGAAACATTGAATTTTAAGGTGGGAGTATCACCTGAACATTTTTTGAAAGATTAGGGGATTTGGCAAAATAACACAAAAACTGAAATATGGTTTTGTGTTTTAGAAAGTGGTTTTCAGTAATGTAGCATGTATACCGGTAGTATATATGGGGCTCAAACATGCAAACTCACCGGTACGGTCCTTTAATCAAATTGCATTTTTATATATGTCAAACACACCACACAGACAGGTCACAGACAGGACAGCAGGGCTCGCTCTATATACAAAAACATTACAGTGCAGGTATAATGAGAAGCGTAAACTCCTCTCCCTTTACAATACATTCTAGTCTTTGACCTGAGTTAATCCAGTCAGTGTGTCAGTGAACACAGCAGATCTCAATCCAGAATTCTGAATCCAAACCCATCTCATCTACACCTGACATCTAAATACCTGACATCTAAACACCTGACATCTAAAGCACCACACCCATCGGCTTTACCGTTTATAACATTCANTACCTGACATCTAAACACCTGACATCTAAAGCACCACACCCATCGGCTTTACCGTTTATAACATTCACAAAGCTGTTAGTTATAAGACAAATCCAATAAATTAAGACTTGCTGTTTTGTCTTCGCACCAGTTTATGTTTGGATAGAGAGGAGATGGAGAGTAAGTGCATCCTTATCAAATACATTCATTAGGTACCACATAAAAACAGTATTCTTAAAGTGAAATAAAGTACTGAAAAATACTCTGTGCTAGCTGCATATAAAACTTGCATCATTATCTGTGTTATTTCGTAGCTGCAAAACGAGACGTGAAGAGCTGCAGAAATACTTGATTGCTGCCAAAACCTAAGAGCGTTTTGCTCTTTGACCCAAGACCATTCATACTTTGTTGCTGCTAATTACAACACAACCACCTCAGCAGAGGCAATAAACTGCCATAAAACAGGAGGAGTCTGAGTCTTGTGCCGTCTGCTTAGTGCGTCCACCTCATGGTAGCAGGTGGAGGTGTGGAGTGGAGTTTTGAGCTCCCTCCTCGTTCTAGTCACCTCTGCTCTCTGTGCTTCTCCTTCGCAGAGCGAGAACAACGTGGAGAGCGATCAGAGAATCAGAAAGAACACTCTCTCCCCAGCAGGTAGCTGAGACCCGCTGTCACATTTTTAAGGGCGAAATCATCTGGTGAATACAGCTGCAGCATGGCCTCCTCCTTCACCCTGAGGTAGACTGTACTGTGGAGCCCCCTGCAGACCTCATGGTTAGTTTGCAGCTTGAATGTGCTCAAAGGAGTTTTCCTCCCAACCACCTGCAGCTCCAGGATCCCACTGATATTCTTTCCATCTTTGCTCCCGAAGCACACATACATATACAAAATATACGGTCCATTGCAGCTGATGTAGATCTTCCTTTTGGTCTCGTCGACCAGGAGCAACTTGTTGATTGTGTGCTTTTGAAACTCGAGCGTCTCGTTTCCTGAGATGTCTGGAGGGAAGGATAGTGGGGGGGGAAAAAACATTATTTGCTTGTTCTTTAATAAACAAATTTAACCAAGAGAACCTTCCATCCATCCAGTTTCTAAACCCATTTGTCCTGTTGAGGGTCACGGGGGGGCTGGAGCCTATCCCAGCGGTCATAGGGCAAGGTACACCCTGGACAGATTGCCAGTCTATTGCAGGGCTGACACAGAGACAAACACATTCACGCTCCCATTCACACCTACAGGCAATTTAGAGTTCCCAATTCACCTGACATGCATGTCTTTGGAGGAAGCCGGAGTACCCCACGCGGATACGGGAAGAACATGCAAACCACACAGAAAGGCCCTCCCCCAGCCGGGAATCGAACCCAAGACCTTCTTGCTGTGAGGCAACAGCGCTAACCACTGTGCCACCATGCCGCCAAGAGGACCTCATTGAGATTAAAAAACTCTTTTTCAAGAGTGTCCTGGCCAAGATATACAGCAACAGCATAAAGTTGCAGATAAATAACATAAAACATAGAATAAAATGATCACAGTACATGATCACAGTACATACCATATAAGTGTTGACATTAAAATTTGTGCGAAATTTATTGTGAAATTTGTTGTGAAATTTACTAAAAGATATCAGGTGATGAAGAAAGTTGTTTAGTAGCGACTCACCTGGAAGACCATCAAACACGATGAATATATCTTCACCTGCAGAGCCGCCAGAGTCCTGTTAGAGGAAGGCAAGTTTAAAGAACGAATGGGTTTATTTATGGACTTCACAGCTTTCTGACTGTCTGTGCATCTTTAGTGCCATTATGACTAAGACACACCAGGCTCTGCCCCTCTTGGAAGCAGGATGATTTGTCATAAAGCTCGCTCTGGTGATGAGAGACATGGTGCAAAATAAGCAGACAGACAGAAACTAGGGAAAGTCTCACAGCGCGGTGATTAATAATCATAGTGAAAGTAACACCACAGCGATAAACACCACAGCCTAAAAAAAAAAAAAAAAAAAAAAGTAGAGCATGTTAGTCATTAGAATAATCATTTTAAGAGCTCAAGTTTGCCAATGAAGTCATCCACATTGCAGAATCTTGAATTATGGGGCTGCAATTGTGTTCATATCAGCATAGTTGGTCTATTTTTTTCCTTGCTCGCATACTGTATAAGTACTGTTAATAAACTTTAAATATTTCTGAGGTTTTGGCTGAAAACCGAAGCAGAAGTACACAAAGGTCACTGCCAAATTTTAAGTGTCGTGTAATGACTGTTAAGGATTCAGTATGAATACACACACCTCACAAAAATACATTTCCAATTCAAACATGTTTTCTTAAGGAAAGAAGGTCACAACATGTTGACACATGTTGCGAGCCACACACACACACACACACACACACACACACACACACACACACACACAGATTTAGGATGGAAACATGCAGGATGTGGTGCCAAACAGCACTTCTTGCTTGCTTTATCTTTCCATCCTAAATCTGTGTGTGTGTGTGTGTGTGTGTGTGTGTGTGTGTGTGTGTGTGGCTTACAATATGTCTCAACATCACCCAATATTATATATACAATATTTTTAAATTTTACAGTATTGCAAATTACAATATTTTAAAAGAGACTGAGGAAATAAAAATGTTCCTTCTGCCTGATGTTCATATTCGCTGATAAACTGGATGATTTACTAAAATTCAGATTTTTTTCTAATTAATAGTCAAGCACTTGTGTTTAATAAGTGAGTTTTAGTTCATGCGTGATAATGATCACATTTTGGAGTAAAAATCCTCACATAGACCCCATGATGAAATAGAATTTGGGCTGTTTTAGATTACACAAAGCTACTGTATAATAATAATAATAATAATAACAATAATAATAATAATAATACTAATAAAACACATAAGAAATAAGCAGCCAATCAGAAAAATATAACACATAAGCCCAAAAGTCTTTACAAATCAAATTCTCTTAGTATATTATTGATGATGAGTGACACCACTGAGCATCATTATTCACAGACCCACTATCTATCACGCTTTACTCACGCACTGCAGGACGTCCCAGTACACGTACAGAGTGATGGCCAGGCACGCGGCCACCAGCAGGTTCTGCACGGTAACGATCACCGCGAGCCGACACACGCGTCTGTCCCGGNACGCGGCCACCAGCAGGTTCTGCACGGTAACGATCACCGCGAGCCGACACACGCGTCTGTCCCGGTGAGCCACGCCGTCTGTCTCTGCATTCATCCTGATGCCGCTCATCTGCGCTGTGAGGGCCCACGGAGCCCGCGCAGGCTTTAAACACCGGTGGGCACGCTGAAAGGAGGGGAGAGAGGGAGTGACTGGAAAAAAAATCGCTTCTGATACGATTCCTGTGGGTGGGGGGTGTAACGCACGTGCATGTGCGCGCGAGAGTGCGTCAAGCGCAGAAACAAACCCACACGTGGGAGAAGCGGGAGTGAAAGCACATCGGGATGCGGGTTTCTCTCTCTCTCTCTCTCTCTCTCTCTCTCTCTCTCTCGAACACACAAATCAGGTGTCAAATTCTAATATTTGTTTCATCTACATTTGAAACAACAGAAACTTTCTATCTTAAGTTAATATATTATTTTGCTTGGTTGATGTGTGTTAATTACCATTAACTATTATCACCGGGGATGACAGGAATGACCGGTCAGCGGGAAGCCTCTCCCTGCAGCCTGCTGTTCGCTGCAGCGAGCATCTAACGGAGATTCACATCTCCGAAAACATCGAAACAAATTTTTAATTCTACATCATTTTAATCAGTCGACCATATATATGAATTCTATCCAGCTACTTTCTCGCATGAAAAAACCTCAAAACTTAATTTGGTGACAGTTTGCATGGCTCGACGTTAACTTTCAAAAGTGGTTGCCAGGTCCGGCCACCTGGATGTGAATTGTGGTGGCCCCGACCAACTGTTTGGTTGCCCGGAGTTGTTTCAGGGCAGCACAGAAATTTTAAAAAAATCATAGATTTTTTTTTTTTTTTACAATCTCACTGTACTACACATTAGCTGCGTTTCCATCCAACTTATTCACATATTTAATGCATTTCTGGTTATTCGATTAAAGGAAATGAAAATTGAAGCGCGTTTCCATCAACTACTTTATGAATGATCTCAGAGGTGATTTCATCCTACATAAACTAATGTCCACAGCAAAACACAGAGCATGCAGACTTTATATTAAACCCTTGGTATGGAAGAATACTTATTACAGCTCATATGCAGTTATACACACCTTATTAATGCAGCCAACAAGCTAGCGATGCTAACGATAGCGCTAACATTGGCGTTCTATAAACTCGTTAAGTACCGAGTACGGTGTGGTGGGTGAAATTTTCAGTGTGGGTAAAACAATCATTTACGCGGCGTCTCAAGTTATTTGTGAAAAATTTGTATGTTTTTTGGATATAACGAATAACGGATCCATCCTTCTGCAGGGGCTTGCTAACAACTACCTGCTCTTGTGAGGTGTGTATGTGTGCGTGTGTGTGCGTGCGTGTGTGTGTGTATGCTCATCAGGTAGCACGTAGCGTCCATCCATTTTATTTGCATTTTGTCTTATGCGAATAATCAGTTGATCCACCTCTGCTAAATTTTTAATGTGCATTTTGGAGTTAATGCGAATTAACGGTGTTTCCATCCAAACTTTCTAATGCACATGTTCATTATTCACATACAAATATCCATCCATCCATTATCCTCCGGGTCCGGGTTGTGGTGGCAGCAGACTAAGCAGACCGGCCCACACTTCCCTGTCCCCGGCCAGGCCCTTTAACTCCTTCTGGGGGACTCCAAGGCGTTCCCAGGCCAGCTGGGAGATGTAATCCCTCCAGCGTGTCCTGGGTCTTCCCCGGGGCCTCTTCCCAGTTGGACGTGCCTGGAAGACCTCCCTAGGGAGACGACCAGGGGGCATCCTTATTAGGTGCCCGAACCACCTCAAGTGACTCCTTTCAATGCGGAGGAGCAGCGGCTCTCCGAGTCCCTCCCTGTCCCTGAGAGTGAGCCCAGATGGAAACGCACCTAGTGTTGCTGGAATCCACTGCTAGAGGTCAAACTATGTTCTTGTCAGTAACTTAATAATTTAAATTAAATTTTAGCATTTTAACACCGANGGTCAAACTATGTTCTTGTCAGTAACTTAATAATTTAAATTAAATTTTAGCATTTTAACACCGATTTAAAGCACAGCACAGCGTTTTAACACCGATTTGCTATGTATTCCGAATCAGCACACTAATAATAGAACCTGTGCGAAAAGCTGGGCAGATGACCAGTTTTCATAAGTAAAATGGCGGACCGAATCGAACTAAAAAAAAATTGCACAAATATGTGAAGATTTATCTAAAATCACGACACACTGGATAGGATTAGTGTTGGTTGCCCGGTCGGGCCACCTGCCAAAAGTACGTAGTGGCCCGAACTAAGGCCGATGGTTGTCGCGGGCAATAGGGCAACCGTTAACGTGGAGCCCTGGTTTGACTTATAGTTGAGTTTGTCTGCCTTCAGAGAGAATTAGTGTTATAAGATTTCTAGATAATAATGATTTATGGAATAATTTCATAATTAGTTGCTACTTTTGCATAGAGTTATTTCATAATCTCATATATATAAAATTAATTTTGGCGCGTTTGGCTTTCCATACCTCTTGTTAGGAACGAGGTCCCCGATTTAAATTGTCCGGCTGCAAACTTTGCAATTGTTTTCCTCTGCGTTGTTCTGTAGTAGAGTGAGGAAGATTTATGAGAAGTTGCGGTATGTACTCCCAAAAATGTCCCGGTACTCTGAAATGAAAATCACAAAGGTCCCAGTACTGCATACCGGTGAGTACTGGTTCACTTGAAGCACCGACCTATAGGTCTATGCGGGTTGCATGTAGCCTATTGGGCTCAAACGTGCAAAATAACCGGTGTGGCCATTTAATATTGTTTCTTACTGAGGAAACAAGTTATGTTTTGCATCCCTCAGTCACTCAAAGGTGTTTTGGGAAAGATTTAAAGGTGTAAAAAAAAAAAAATCAGAGCTATGGGATGGAGGTGTAAAAGTCAGTCCAGCGTTGAAGGCTGAAAGCCGTACAGCTTCAACGACAGAAACGAAGGTGACCTGTTCAGTACCCTTTCTCTGACGGTACCCTATTTTGACTTCGAACCGGAGGAAAGTTTTAATGTGTCTGCACAGGTTGCAAGTAAAGCTGCTCAGCCTCGACATAGTGAGATCATCCGTCTGTCTGCAGACCGCTCGCTGCGGGAAGCCTCGAAGCTTTCAGATCCAGCAGAGAACCAAGCAGCTGAGTCAGTTTTGCTTGTAGAAAACCGGGACCTGCCACATGGTTTCACAATCAAGTTTCCCTTCTGTGGGTGTTAACCAGACAACAAACGCTGCACAACAAAGTAAGAGGACAGACGGTTTACAGTTTGTAGCCGAACTCTGCCAGGGTTAGTGAGTAAGATAAAGTAAATGTCAAGCGATAAGGATGACCTCCTGCGGTAAAAAGATGATCTGTAACAGAAGAACAGCTTCACAGGGGGAATTCCATTACCAAAACACCGCGATACTTTTTATATATCTGATTAGAGGCTACAGATGTCAAATATTGAGTCAATTGATTCAGATTGACATGACTGGGCGGACATATCATTTTTGAGAGACATCAAAAGGAAAAGAACGAGGAAAGTTTGTGTTTGTGGAAATAAAACCACATCATATGGACAAGCAATCCACATACATCTTCATAAAGCCCCTCCGTCATGAATGAAATGAAATGGAAATGCAAAGTTCCAGTTTAAAAGTTTGCAAAATTAGCTTCAATCGAAGCGATAGGCTACTTTGATTATCGGGATGATAGAGCATCCGTCAGAAGAGGAGAGTTTGACTGTTCTGGAAGAGATTGCTTCAGATCATGTTGACAGGTGGTGATCACTCAAAAAACACAACCGAGCCCCCTTCCCACATAATAGCCCTGAAATTCTGACTGAGACGCCCCCAAAAGAGAATTTAACATGAACGTCTACTTCTTCAAAGGAACACTTTAAACCTCTGGGGGGGGGGTCATATAAAATTTAAAAATCTTAGTAAAAAGTCAATATGACAACAGGTAGCCTAGGATGCTTCATGATGAAAAATGTGACATTAAAAGCTTTGCGATGCCTTCAAATCAAACTAAATTTAGCGAATGATTCAAATATGATAAAAATAAATTAAGTAAAATTCTAACAAACTTAAAAAAAAAATTCACCACCAAAATTAATGCCGCATCGAAGAAAAATGTTTTTTTAATAGCTAACATCAAAAGTAAAATAAGTCATTGGAGAAATGATGGAGAGAAGCGCGATTAAATAGATTATAGTTTAATGATACATCAGAGCTCCTAGTGTTCTCGCTTCAAGTCAGTAGTCAGTAGCATTCTCACTGCACAGTATGACAAACACACACATACGCACGCACGCACGCGCACGCACACTCCCACAAACCCTTTTTAATACAATCCTCAAATTTATATTCCTTTATCTCATTAATTTGATGTAGCTAGTTCGTTAAATATTTACATACTGGTGGGATAGGTTGACTTAATTCCTCTCACATTTCAATTCAAGATGGAAAAAAAGCACAGACTAAAAAAAAACCAAAAAAAAAAAAAANAAAAAAAAAAAAAAACACTTTTCAGTTATTAAATTTGATTTCATTTCCTTTTCCTTCAGTTCAACGGGAGTCCAGTCGTCTCGAGAGGCCTGATATTTGACTCGAACTTTCGGATCCTCCTATGGACCGATGACGGCTCTGAATAAAGTGTCTTTTAAGAGGACGGCGGCTTCAATCTGCCATCGTGCCTCCAAGCTTTTTGTCCTTGGTCTCAGTTCAGAAAAGCTGGAGTGTGACATCACTATACAACCGGCAACGTGAGGCGGTGGGCGTCTGACGCACACAGCACGTGCTCCTAATGTACAACAGTCCTGAGAGAAAGTTTATGTAGTTGTTGGTGAAACCACTTTGAAATCAGCTTTTTCCTTTCGAGCTGCTTCAGAGCACTGAGTGACCAACAAGAACCATGGAGGGAGAACTCCAGTCTTTGCTCCTCCTGTTTTCAATTCCTTTTGCTCCTTTCCAGCTCTGCTCCTGCTGTCAAAATGATGTAATAGCTCAGTCGCCTCCTTCCGCTTCCTTCTCCTCTTCTCCAGGCGCAGGAAGTGAAGTCCTGCTTCTTCTACTTCCACCTTCTTCCTCCTCCTCCTGTTCCTAAGGATGGGGCAGGTTCATTCGGTCCTCTATCAGGGTGTTGTCGGGACCCTGCGCCTCCATGCACTGCTTGATGGTTGCTATGACACCAGATAGACGCCTGTCGAGGGCTGCGAGGTGCGGCTCAGCCAGGACAGGGTGAATGGGGTCAAAAGCCAATGCCTGTCGCATGGCTGAGCTCAGAGCGCCACCTCTAAGCAGGTTTAACCTGTTCCACGTCGACACGCGAACCCTGACAGATGGGAAAAAATAGATGAGAGATTTTCACACATAATAATAATGTAATACATATTTGAGAACAAGTGGAACTTTCAGAGGGAGTACTCACATGCAGCACTGATAGAGCGGTGCGAGGATGCTTCTCTCGTCCAGAGCTGCGTTCCCAAAGCTACAGAAAAAAAAGAAAAAAAGATTGAATTAATTAAAGGGCAATGCCGGCAATCGTGCACGTTTGAGCTCAATATATACAATCCACATACACGTTACATTATTCACAACCATTTCCTAAAATACAGTACACAACCAAGCGGTACATTTTAGAATTTCTTTCCTACTTTCCAGACGGCCATTCAGTTTATTCCAGTACGCTATTAAAATCAACTTGTAGAGACTTGAAATATGTAATCCATCACAAAGAACACGATGTATGTTAATTTTTTGTTTTTTTGGTTGAAGTAACTTTAACTGATCCAACACAGAGCTTCACAGAAGACAATCTATGTCTCCGCCAGGGAATATAGTCCCAGAAGAAGACAGCTTTTACAGAGAAATTAAAATGACCTTCCCTTCTACAATCGTGCAAAAATGGTAGAAAGCAAAATATAGAATTTTAAGGCCTGTGTATCACCTGAACATTTCATTTTGGGAGATTAGGGCATTCAAAAAAAAAAATAAAATAAAAAATAACAGGAAAACTAAAGTACGGTTTTATGTATTGGAAATTGGTTGCCAGTAATGAACCCCCACATGCAGGTTACATATTGGGCTCAAACATGCATGATTGCTGGTATAGTCCTTTAAGACGAGGAACCCGGAGGCTTGTCTGCACTGCAGCTTAGAGAGGCCATCAAAATGCATTAGCCACACTCTACAGGCATGACACACACACACACACACACACACACACACACACACACACACACACNGGGGGGCAACAACACCCTTTTTCACCTACCAACTCACACACGATTTTTGTGTTTGTTGTAATAGCAGTTTATAGTTCTGACTACAGTTCTATGAGTTTTGTACTGATGTGAACAAATATCCACTAAAAGCATAACCCGTCTTTGGGAAGCGGAAAACAGCCTTCTGGCAGACCGAGGTGCGCTGAAATTAGTTTGTGTTGCAGTTGGTTTTAAGATGATGTCATATTTTGAGGTAGTGATAAGCAGGGCTGATTCTAGTTAACCCATGGTACCAGTTATAAACGTGAAAAAGCATGTGCTTTGTGCCAGCTCATCTTCAAAGCCATTATCTTAAGGAAATCGTTTGCGATTGATATAAAGATAAAAGTGTCTCAACTAGATTTTTCCATTATAATAATGAAATAAAATACCAACGGTTTTCCATTTAAACATACCAAATACAGCATAGTCTCAGTGAGCCGGCAAAAAAAACAAACAAAAAAAAAAAAAAAANAAAAAAAAAAAAAAAACAGGATATGGGTATCAATTCCTGCAAAAGCCATCATGTCCCGTCAAAGGTGTCTGTGGTGAGACACTGAATCTCATCCTGCCTGCCCACTGTTTCGATGAATGCTTAATCTGTTAAAGCATGTAGGTGGAAAATGTGTCGTGTGCAAAATGGGACTATTTTATGGGTGACAACATTTTAGCTTTGATGTATTGATCATCAAAAACACGATGACCTTAAAGAAGGATAATGATGGCTCTGCTCTCAATACATGGAAACATTTCTAGAGCAACATGGGGCAGGGGAAAAAAAAAAAAGAGGTCTCAGCGGAAATCATTTGAGCTCTTATAAAGACAGCCATATAAAAAATTTACACCAGTGACCCAATACTGATTTTTTTTTTTGCTTATGGAAAATGTTGGAGTTTTGTTGTGAACATGTACAAANAAAAAAAAAAAAAAAAAAAAAAGCACAGAAATGGATATTCTCAGAGCCGTTTTGAGCCACATTAATGTGGAAATAAATCTGATATGAGACTGTCATCAAATTTTTTTCCCATTCCAACATTGCATGCCATAAAACGCTCTTCTACTTTGTCTGCTTACAAAACAGGAAAAATAAAATATGGTTTCGTGTTTTGGGAAAATGGCTGTTGGCAATTTAACACTTGTACTTGCATTTAAACATGCAAAATCACCAGTATGCTCCTTGATGTGCACTCACATCATGAAGTGACAGACGGTGAAACTGCCACGTAGGAGCCAGTAAAAACCGCAAAGCTTGTGACTGACCTCTTTGCGTTGTCGAGGAGGATGAGCATGCTGGCGCCGCCGTCATCCTGAAAGCTCTCGTAGTGATGGCGATCAGCGTTCCCGATGAGATAATCAAATATGGCCGTGTCGATGACGTCGAGCAGCCTCGGCCCAGCATCATATGGAGGCATTTTCTTCACGGCTTCACAGTAGCTCTCATCGTACTCCCACCTGGACACAAAGCCGCTTTCATCAGAAAAATCGAACCGTTCATATATTTCATTTAAATATTAGCACACAGGCTTATAAAAACTAATATAGATAGTGAATAAACTTTATATGGTTCTCTATGTTTTATTGCTGCTTTTAATGGTGCTATAAACTTTAATAAAAGGCAACAGCAGTATCACAATAGCACAATAATACCCCAAATCCTACAGGAACATAAAAAAATGGGTCAATATTATGTTTCTGAGAAGTGGACCCACATATTAAACTGTAAATTGAGCCTCTACTATAAATATAACATATTACTCCTCTGTTTTTTTTTTTTTTTTTTNTTTTTTTTTTTTTTTTTTTACTGTCATCAAAATATATTTGCTGCCTCAGTAGACTGTCATTTAAAAAAAAAAAATCATTTCATGCATTTTTTAATTATTAAAAATACCCCAAATCTGCAGCCACAGATGCAGATTTCATCTGATTTTGACTTTCTTTAAAGGAATAACATTCTTCTAATATTTTAGTAAATACAGTATATGAGACAGAGCTTAGATTCTTATCCCACATAACTTTATCATCTTTATTTATGATTTCAGCTTTAACTGAAAATCTGTTCATGGAAGAAATAAGTCTGTCTCACCATCAGTTTTGCAGCTACATTTTCATAAAAAAAAACAAAGATTCTCTAAATCCACACTTCTCTTATTCTGTAAGTCAGCTATTATTAATATTTAATGACCACTGAGTTATTAGGATGATGTCTGCTGGTCCCCTGAATCCGTATTAAGGCCCGTCTTTGTAAATGATGCACCTCAAGCCAATAAGCTCACTTTAATTTGGATTGTAAATTGCAGTATAATTGCTGCAGCTGCAAAAGACGCCACAGTGCAAATTTGTACTTTATCTTCATTCTAGTTTTCCTTGGACAGAAAATGTGCAGGAATAATTTTTACAGCACAAGAGGAGCCTCAATGTATTTTGTATTACGTTACATCACAGATTAACAAGTATGTTTTCAATCAAGTAATTGGGTCACATTTTCCATAAACTTCTAAACTGAACAATTAAAGAAATCTTTTGCAGAACAAAAAACGTCTTTTTTTTTTTGTTTTGTTTTGTCTTTTGATACCACCAACACTGTTATGGTTCAGGAAATTCATCTGTTTTAAAGAAATACTTAGTTTGAAAATGTGTATTTTTGCTGAAAAATAGAAGTGTTCCTCTTTGCAGACATTCACCCACCTGGCCAGCTTCCCTTCTCTGTACGTGCGCCCCCATGGGTGTCTGTGTTTCTGCAACGGCCAGACGTCTGGCAGCCAAAGTGTTAAAGACCCCTCCATGATCTCTCCCTCCGCACACGCTGGCTCGCTCTCCCGACAGTAGNGAGAGAGAGAGAGAGAGAGAGAGAGAGAGAGAGAGAGAGAGAGAGAGAGAGAGAAAAGCACAATTGTGAAAATAATCCACCTGTCCGTAACTTATGAGCAGTGAGATCAGAAACAGATGGAAACATGGAGGTAAAGGACAGGCAAGTGTGAACAAAAAGAACAGAATACTGTTTCACTTGACGATAAATTGCCTTATGTGGATTTAAAGGACCATAGCGGCCATTTTACATATTTGAGCCTAATATATTCAATTTTCATACATGTAACGTTACTGACAATCATTTCCCAAAGCATACTACTGGAACGGTGAATTTAATTTTTTTTCCCCTACCTTTCAGGCCACCACTGGTTTCAGTTTATTCAGGTACACTAATAAATGAACTTGTTGATAATTGAAATGTTCTTAGGTAATCCATTACCGTGAACAAGACATGTATTCAGGTTTTTTTGAGAAGTTATGCAATTTTAACATTTAAGTGCAATAAAAAGCACAGAGTGAATGTATGTCTCCACTGGAGAATATAGTCCCAAAAGAAGNTTTAAGTGCAATAAAAAGCACAGAGTGAATGTATGTCTCCACTGGAGAATATAGTCCCAAAAGAAGACCTGAGTTTATCAAAAAATTTAAACGACTGTGACTTCATAAGGCTGCGTAACTGTTAGCAGGTGAAACATTGATTTTTAAGGTGTTGCTTGAATATTTGATTTTGAAAGATTAAGAGATTTTGCAAAATATCAGGAAAGCAGAAATATGGTTTTATCCTTTGAGAAATGATTGTCAGTAATGTAAAATGTATGAAAATTGAATATATAGGTTCAAACATGCAAAATGAATGTTATGGTCCTTTAAGTATTTTACAGAGAAATGAAAACACAACAAATAACTACACGAGTGCACACAAGATGATCAAGGGAGCAAAAAAAGTAATTTGCTGGAAAAAAAAAAAAAAAAAANGAAAAAAAAAAAAAAAAAAGAAAGTTCTGGAAACATTGTCAAACACTCCTGCTGTGGTTTAAGGTGGAGTCATGTTTCATATCTCTACAGCCATGTACTGAACACACGCATAACTTAAAGAGAGGTCGCATGGTTTATTCATGACATATTAGAAATGTAGAGGAAATAAGACCGGCCAGCTTTTCAGGAACTCCTTCTTCAGTTTGATATCTTAGGAACAACACCGAACTGAAACCCACAAAATGCCACCACGACTGATTCACAGGCAGAAAACAGCCTGAACCTGCTGCTGTGTGGAAGGAAAAAGTCAAACCTGCAGCCGACCTCATTTTCCTCCTCACCAGGCTTTTATTTCTTTGCTTACAAGGGTGGGAAACTAAGAGGAACGCCTTCAAATATTGTGTAACTCGATACAACCCAATACAGCCCTGCAAGAAATTTTAGCTATGTAAAGGACCACACCAGTGATTTTGGCATGGCTTGAGTCCAATAAATACAAACAGCATACATGTTATATTGCTGCCAATCATTTTCCAAAACATTAAACTATGCTTAAATTCTCACGTTATTTTGCCAAATCCCTTAATCTTTCAAAATGAAATGTTCAGGTGATAGACCCACCTTAAAAAAAATCAGTGTGTAGGTGTAGTAGGTTCTGGAAAATTGTTAGCAACAATGTAGCATGTATGTTAGTTGCATTTAGTGGGCTCAAACATGCAAAATCTGCGGTACAGTCCTTTAATAGGTAGCTTTTGTTGAGACTCTTGACGGAGAAACATCAAACAGTAAAACCTGTAATATTTTAACTGCTGTATTTATCTTTATGGCATCGCTGAAACATTAACAACACGTTTTCTGGGATTATGGAAGCTCTGTGTGCTATTTTATTCATGCTACGCTGAGAGAGATGAATCTGGTTTGTTAGGTCATACTCGTCTGCGCTGACAATGCAGACGCCATCGCTTCAAACAAAATATCATTTGCATTTACACGACCTAGTCTGTATATGACATTTCCAATTAGTGGGACATTTGAAGGCTGAATCAACACCTCTCTGAAAAAAATAAATCAATGTTTGTCAAGTACTTTGTGAGCGCTGACTGGATGCGCCGCACCCTCAGCAAACAGGACAGAGCGGCGTACGTCCTGATCCGGTGTGCTGTCTGAGAAAGCCAGGGTGGGGGTGGGGAGGGATCAGAGCGGTGAAGGGGTGGGGGGGCAGATGAGGGAAACGACAGGGAGAGCGCCATCGCAACACTGAACACCTCGCTCTATTCAATGGTGCAAGAGAAGAGGAAGAAGAAGAAGCAGAAGAAGAAGAAGAAGAGATACCGACCCTGCATAAGGAAGGTGCTCAGTAGCTGGTCCGTGGCCACGGGTTTGAGCTCCGTGCGCAGGTTCATGTATCTTCCCACCACTAGAGGCGCTCTCCTGAACCCCAGGATCCTGCAGCGGACAGGTCAGGAGAACATCATGATATGATTCCTGCTCCGATCAGAGACGGCGACAGAATGAATGTCTGAACTGCTCACGCACACACCTGTCCAGGTGAAACGCAGCCACCTCTGCGTTGTGTCGGTCGTAGCCTGCGTACGGCTCGCCTTCAACCACGTAGTCTCTGCCATACCTGAGGGGAGCACAATCGACAAAAAATGACACGGCTGAAACCACATTCAATGACAAAGTATGAGTGTACGAGCATTAAGCTGCGTGTGTGTGTGTGTGTGTGTGTGTGTGTGTGTGTGTAAAGTCCATTTTAAAAAGTCTGACCTCTTGGGTTTGAAGACAACTTTCTGCCCCCCATCCAGCACCAGCAGAGCTTTGAGCTGGGTGCCCTTATAGCCCACGTCGGCCCGCTCTATCTTGGCGCTGCTGAGTGCAGTGAGTACGGCAGCCAGCTCGGGGGTCTCCTCAGGGTACACCTCTCTGGGGCCCACCCACTGGCCTGCGATCTCCCAAGGAGACTGGAGAGTGTGGGTGAGGCGAGCTCCATGGGACAAGGAAAGGCCGGCTTCCATCTGCGAGGGATTGGTGATATGAGACCGCGTGTCGCCGTATTGATAATAACACGTATGCCAAACGTCATCTCGCGTTATCAGGTATGCCTTTGTGCTCTGTTTTCTCCCATTTCCCATATCTAATTTTTAATCATACAGCTGGTGGCCTCACAGTCTGATCCTCCTCTTGTAAAGGTTTGTCTGAGTTGTTATAAAATTCGTTACTCCCTCGCTATGTGACATTGATTTGCTAGTTGAAAAAAAAAGGCTTTCCATAAGTATTAGCACATGTTTGTATTACATGGTAAAGGCTTTCCAGCACAGACAATAATTCCTACACCACTTCAATACTTTCAATATGACCCACTTTTGCCATTTCGTTGTTTTATGTAAGTGCAAAGCCTGAAGGTATGAGCTCTTTGAAAGCTTCTTTCCTGTATGACAGCAGTAATAAAATCGATTCCTATGCATTTATCGTCACAGATGCCTAAAAAAAAAAACTTGGCCTCCTCTGAATGGTCTGCAAGTAAAGTTGAAGAGATTAATCGGCCCTGTTGTTAAAAATGTAAGCGCATGAATAAGTGCGCAGTGTAAATTACCGGGACTATAACAGCGTAATGCATTTCAAGTTGTTCGCTTGCACTCAAATCCTGACCTTCCGAAATGCTTTGAGGTCCCTTCGGCTGGCTGCGGATCCCTCGCCTCCATCCAGCAGGAAGATTTTGGCCAGGCCCAGCAGGAGGAGCACGGCACACAGCACCACCACGCGCTGTTTGAGCTTCATCTCCACACCGACCTGCCCCGGACCCCCTCACTCCAACACGCTGTGTGTCCCCCCTGCAGAGAATCCCTCTCACCCCTGACGCATGGTCTCCACGACTCCCTGCCTCTGGCTTTCTCTCGGGCTACAAACTGAGCAAATAGGCAGTCACCTAGAGGGACGAGGAGAGAGCAGGAGACAGAAGAGAGGAAATAGCTGGGAGGAAAAGGGAGGGGTGTGGGATGAAAGGAACAAAGAGAGACAGAGGGAGGAGATGAAAATATGTTGTCAATAATATGTGAGAGAGAAAGCTGATTGATTTGCTGCCCCTCTTGCTTGTACCCCCTGGGGGCAAGCAATGACCCAGAACTGCAGCAGAGCAGGAGCTGCCCAGCATATGTAACTACATCAGGAGACATAAGCTGTCTGTACATTTACTACAAATATAAACTACATTTAGAAGTAATCCACATCATGAAACTAGTACTGCTGTACACAGTGGACTTTGGCTTTACAACATGTTACGTGGCTGGGGTGTGTTTAAGCAACACATTTCCAGCTTGTGTTTCAAGTAACAGTATCCCTGCAACTCCAACACTGGATTTGGGAATTGGAAGGAGTCACTCTTTGCATCGATCGTGCCCGTTTCCCGTGAAGGAGATCGCAGACTTGTAGGTGGTGCAGCGGGTTCAGATGAGGTCTTGACCATGCACAGTCCTCTGCCTTCCGTCTAACCTTGTAGGAGGAATAATGGCTTGACAACAATGCACTATTTTCAAGTTATAAACACAAATAATGAAACCTGCTGTCAGATGAAAAGGCGAGGAAATGGAACTGAAATTGTTCACCTCATCATGACTGACATTTGACTGACAGTTGCCGAGCTGCTGCGCTAATAAACCCAGTATACGTTGCCAAAATTATGATTAAACGTTAAAAGCTAGCGATTAGCAGGCAGGTTAACACATAATTACTGACGTTACCGCTTTTCTCGGTGACTCTGTCCAGCTCCGTCGGTACAGTTTTGGCCACGCAGGCAATCGCCTCCTCTACACAATCAGTCTTTCATGGTGTTTGAGGCTTTTTTAACACAACACCGCTGAGCAAACGACTGACAGGAAGGACTGCTTAAACATGTCTGAAACCTCTCACTGACGGCTCTAATCAGCTGCTTTCTACCATGATGATTTTAACACTATCAGATCATCATTCTGGTCATATAAATATAGGAGAGCTAGCTGTTAACAAACCACAATACATCTTGATGGGTAACGTTAGCTAACACAACCAGCTAGCTACTCGTCGTCTCCAGTGTTTATAGGCTGACTTACCTTTTGGCCACTTGCTGTTCACTGACAAAGTAGCTTCCAAGTGTCTGTAAAGTCGTGCAATATGAAAGGTAAATGCAATATTATGTTCCGCTACTAAAGGTGACAACGGTTTGTCATTTCTCCATCCCCATGGCGGCTCCTTTCCTCCGTTCTTTCCTTTGCTTCCTTCTCGGCCTGCTAAGTTCACTTCCGAAACACTTCCTCTTCCTGTAGCGCCAATGTTTGGCCACGAGGGGGCAGCGTTGTACTGATTTTGTCAATGCAGGGTTAATGGAGTACTGCAGTACACTCGGGTACAAGAACAAATATTTGACATATTTTACGTAATTTGACTTGCTTTAAAATTTTAGGAAAAAGGCCTCAATGTTTATGTAATGAAATTGCTGAGGATCTTAAGTGGAAATTTGGAAACTGCAAAATAAGCAGAGCAATTTTTTACTCCACTGGATGTTCACGTCAAATTCATGCACATAGCTGTCGATTTTATGAAATCTTGTGACAAGATGACATTAAAATTGTATGTTAGTGAGGTACTACTTTAATTTTTGCTTAAGTAAAGTTGCTGAATAAAATTTACCCAACACATTTGCAGTAAAGGGAATAAGTTGAATTTGTTTCTTGTCTTTTTGGTCTTGGATTTGAAACTCATGATTTGCGAGTCCTTTAGGAATATTTATCAGGCAGCAATACCAGTAAATTAGACTGAATAAAAAAAACAACCCTCAAGCAGGACTCAGACTCTAAAAGTTTTTTTTTTTTTTTTAAACCAAAACATTTTCACAGCCATTCCTACTTCAACTTTAACGTAGCTTTAATATTTTTAATAAGATTTATTTCAGTGGCTAGAAGTGGTGGGTTAGTAAAGTAACATTGAGCCATGTAATAAAAACCATACAGTACACATTCACCAGCACACTGTCCCCTGATATCCCACATTAACAGACACACACAAAGATGAAAGATCTTCAAAGGATCAATGAGCATGATCCAGATGTGTGGAGTAAAAAAAAGGGCAGAGTGTTTATTGGTTCTCAGTCTTCATGCCCAGCAGCACATCACTCAGTATGAGGTCATAGCACTGCGTCAGTCATGACATGACAGGGGCAGACACACACTCAGAGCTAGGTATAGGGTAAAGGTTAAAGGTCACATAACCTTCAATGGCTTGAACAATGGTTGTCGATGTCCATGGTAAACAGTGAAGATGCCAATCCAATGCAGAGAGGGCGGCGCACAGGAGGCACAGATCATATTGTTTCATTTCTCCACCAAAAGCAGAAGACAAAACATTGCATAATAACCATACTGAAACACTTTGTCTGGTGGAAAACTTCATCTCAACTGTTAAACATTTTTCATGACCATTTAAAAAAACAGAAAAAGAATTCATGAGGCAACGCCACCCAAAACAGTTAATACAGGACAGACTGTGCATTTGTACAATGTATGGTCAAATAAAAGGAAACAATAAACTGACTGCAGAAAACTGACATGGTTGTTTTACATTTTCCAACATGACATCAGTCAGTCATCCTTTTGGGGCCTTATCAAATGTCTAAACATCAGTAAAAAGCTTTTATTATTCAAGTTTGACACTGAATTTTCCACTCCCATCCCAAAATAAAAGCCTGTGATCATATAAACTTTTTTTCATAGGCTGAAACCATACAGCATCCCAAAATGAGGTATATGTTTCCATTATTTTGACTATACACTGTACATAAATTCTGATTAAAAAAACAAAATCATGTAAACTGAGGCTGCAAGCTGCAATGAGGAAACCTCCCAAAAAGTGCTTGAGGTTTCAGCTTTTTGAAGGAAAGATGCAAAAAGACTTTCCAAGTCGCCCCAAAAAAGCACCTCTCTGTCTGATCAGTTATAAATCTTGAAATTCAGGGAAGCCACATGAATCACATCTGTATCAGTTCATTTTCTTTTTCTTGCACCATTCTCGTGTGCAGAGAGATAAGACAGGAAAATGTGACGGCAAGATAACTGCCTACATTTTTATCACCTTACAGCTACTTGTGTCCAAAACAGAAGCTCTTATCAGGCCTTTGGGTGTCTGAGACTGCATCAGTTCTTACGTAAATGCACCATTATTAAATAGTGCATATCGGTCAAAGCTTTACTTTCATTCCTGGATGTCTTGTTTTGCAAATGAGGAAAAAAAAAATTGAGCTTGTCTGGATATGTCAGAACACAGCTATACACACATAAAAAGCCTAAAAGTCTCCCTAAACACCTGTAACAATCAGTCTCCATAGTGCTTCAGCTGTGGGGATTTTGTCACTACATACTATTTCTCTACTCCATTATGCAGAAAAAAACTCTGTCAGTTCCCACGACACCTTCCACCACCACAGAGTGGACACACACACTGCTCATAAGTCCTCCTTTCTTCATATTTGCATCCAGAACAACACAAGCCAGTGTGGAGTTAGCATGAGCTGGCAGTCATTCAGACAGATGATGAGCCAGCTGGTTACCCCACTGCTCAACAGCAACGGCAGCAGAGAGGGATTCCCTATCTGGCTTGAATTATAATGTTAAAACATACACAAGTCTGCACAGGCACACAAATGAACACATACATAGAGTAATAACTGCCACATTATGCTCATCTTTGGCTTCCTCATTCATTCTTCCACAGGTTCATCCACTACCATCTCTCCTATGGGAAAGCTGCTTTACAAAAAAAAACCAAAAAAACTTCACATCTCTTCATGGACATTCAACTGATTTGCCTATGTCGTGATTCTCATTGGCTGTAATGCTCAGATCACCAAACCAAACTAAACAGCGCTGGTTAAACTGTGCTGTGGATGCTTTCAGCAGACTAACAGTGTACAGTCTGGCTCTAACAAATGTGTGAGAAGGACATGAGAGTGTATGAAGGGAGGTGATCTTTTCTGTGTGGAGGATCAGGCCTGTTATCTGGTGTTAAATTAGGAGGACTTATCATTGAATATGTTATTTTCTTGACTGCTTGATGAGTTTCAGTATCTTTCTTAGGTTGATACAGTGCACACGGAGCAGTGAAAGGATTGTGAAGTTGGGTAAAAGATGGTGTAAACATACGATGTAAACAGCTGTTTTAAATACAAGGATTAAAATTAAAATTACAGGCAAAAATTTCCCCACCGTAGTCATCACCACCAGCACGCTCATGGATTCAGTTAACACTTGCTCCCAACAAACAGTAGAAACCGTAAATCCCAGACTTTCCCAAATGAAACCAGCCACTTTGATTCCACAACAGCTCTGGCCTTTCTAACCTTTTATCAACCTGAAGAAAACAGTGACAGAGTCGTGGATTGGCACATATTATTACCAAGGTGCTTATACTGTTCCAATTCAGATGTAATGTGGTAAGGGCCTAAACCAGTGCGGAGTCTTTAAAGGAATACGGGGCAACAAAAAAGAAAAAAAAAAATCCAAATGTAAATAAAATGTCTAAATAAACTGCTCCAAAAAAGGGGGAAAGCAAAAACACAAAAGCAAATTGAACGTAACATGTAAACACAAATGTAACAGACAAAACTACCATGACGTGCAAGTCTTCTACTACATGGTAATACTGCAAACTGCACCGTCCCTCCCAAAGAAGAGAAAACTAGCAAAAACAAATACAAGTACACATGATTTAAAATAGATTCTGTATGGCTCCAGGTAGCTTTGAATTTCTGCTCCAGACCAGAGGCTCCAACTACATTAAGCAACAAGAAGAGGAGATAAAAATCACATATCACGAGTTCTCATTGCGTTCTCTCTCTCTCTCTCTCACTCTAGACTCTTTCACAGTTTTCAAGTCTTTAGTGTTTAGTACGTGTGCGAATCTGATGAACCAAGAATCACCTCTCTAAGCTGTTGGCAGCCAACAATGAGCGGTCGACACTCAATAACCACTAAAACACAAAAAATACAGGTCTACAAAAGGAATATTCATACTCTTCTCTACACAATCGTGAAAACAGCTTAGATTCTGGGCTTATCGTACCTGTGTGGAACAGAAAAGTCAATATTGTTGTAATTTAAGCAGATATTCAAATCCCCCCCCCCAATTCAGCAATACAAAAACACACACATACATACTGAACATTACTGCATATATGACACAAAAAAAAAGGGGGGGAGTAAGTTCTGTAATAAAAACTAGACACATTCAGGAAGTGTTGGAATTGTTTCTGCTGGAATTGATTGCGAATCAGAGCCCTTATATTTAAGATGCGGCAATCATAGAGGCCTGTGTGTGAGTGCATGCTTACGTAATTCATCCTGTGACCCCCAAAGTCAATTCAAGTGAACAAAGAGACCAACGTGGTCTGTGGTGAAGTGTGAACCGAGTTAGAAGTAAGTAAAAAAAAAAAAAAAGTGTGTTTTCAAACCCTCCAAAGTCCGATGGGTTAGTCCGACATGAGTGTGGGTGTTTTGTAATTGAATTGACTCGTGTGTCCGGCTCATTAGAAGGCAGAAATCTTCCATTAGAGCGTGGCAGGGACACAAATAAAAATATTTAACCCCTTAAAAAAACAAAGGAGATTATTCATGTCCATCTGAGGACAGTCTGTGAGAGAGGAGAGGAGAAGTGCTGAACACTTGCAGTAAGAATAAAAGACTCAGAGCAAATGGGAGAAAAGAGCAGTGGTGCGGGTCCTGCTTCAGTAGTCAATGCAGCCAAAACAGCCATTCGATCCACACGGCACACACACTTGCACGCTCTCACACACGCACGCAAGCACACACAGGGTAACTCTGGTTAAGGCAGTGGTGGCAGGTGAGGCTGCAGTGAGGCCGGGGGGCTAGAATCAGAGAATCGGCGGTAGGGTTCATGGCAGTGAAAGCTCCCACTACTGAGTCAATACTCCTCCTCATCCTCCTCGTCTGCTTCATCATCCCTCTCCTTTGCTCGGTCACAGCATCTCTTCCTCAGTTTTCATCACTCAAATGACATCAGATTGGCCGGCACCTAGAAAAAGAGTGAGATGTGGGTAATATTCAAATGTGTGTTGTGCCTGCCTGCGTGTGTGTGTGTGTGTGTGTGAGCGCAGCTGCATACCTGTTGCCTATTGCTCTGACAGGCAGCGCTCAGATGTTTGAACCAGAGCAAGGCATTCATTTTGCTCCCTGCCTGGTACTTGTAGGTGTTACCTAGGCAACGGAGACAAACACAGTATGAGATGCCAGTTCTTTAGTTTCCACCTGTTTTCTTAAGTATGGAAAGACTGCTGAAGTCTCATTCTGCTTCAGCCAGACCAATAAAAAAACAAAGTTACAGCCCAGTGTACAGTGGGAAGGATCAGAACAAAGGCAAAAATATGTCTGTGTGCTCCTATTCAGCTGCATTTGAAGACAAAGAACGTTGATTTGGTACACAAATACAAACTTAAAATGTCAGATGGAAACAATTTGTGCATGTGAACGTCACATTTTAAAACAAAAACCAGCTCACCTTTTTATTGTGTATTTTCAAAGACATGATAGCTTGCTTGTAGGTCATTTTCAAAAAGTCTCTGTGTAACAATGTGCATGTGTGTATGTGTGTTCGTCTCACCGTGCTCAGAGTCTGTCAGCAAAAAGACATCAGGATGCTCGGGATCGTCAGCCATCATGGCCATTAGACCCACCACACACACGCTCTTACTGGATGTTGACTTGAACTGAGTAGATAAAAAAATAAGTAAAAACCAAAATGCGATAATTAATTAATTCTCTTTCTTGCTAAATGCTCCTCCTCAAGCTAGACTCCATGAGGAAGAAACGCTAAAAACGGGCTCAGTGTGTGTGCAACTTCTCGGTCTTGACCACGTGCGTGAAAAGTGCACTCCACAAGGTTCTCATTAGCCCGTGAGTGACACATAGGACTGCAGTGACGTCACTGGTCTCATTACTCAATGAGTGCTACCATCTGTCTGTCCCCCTGCTGCGCCAGACCCCGTCCAGTCTCCTCCACGCACGCACGCACGCACGCACACACACACACACACACACACACACACACACACATCACCGCCTCTCACCGTCCACTCATCTGCTCTCCATTCTGTTGCATTTCTCATTGTCCCTCCCTCTTAACATCACCTCCTTGCTTTGGCTCTCCTCGTTCCTCCCCCCGTGCTCTCCTCTGAGCTCCTGTACAGTTTCAATAAATTCTCCTGTCAAACTGATGCAGCCAAAGCATGCTTGCACACAAACACACAAGCAGGTGTAAATGCTGCGTATGCCCTCCGCTTGTTTTTAAATTATGCTACAGCCTTGGTCTCTGCAATTTTAGCTGATAACGCTTTGGCTGCATTTTTGTAACATTTTCCTTTTTCCTGTGATGATATCAGGCAAAACAAGAACAAGAAGCATGACTTTCTAAGCATGAGTCAGTAATGCCTAGTGTTTCCCCCTAGATTCCGTTCATTTGGGCATATGTGAACACAAGAATTGCACTTGGGTCTACACCAGTAATCCTCAAAGTCTGGACTCCAGTCCAGATTCGGACCGAACTACAACTGTCTCTGGATCTCTGGACTCTGGTTTTTCATATGTATTATTTGTATTATCTATGAGACTTCGCTGTGATGCAACGAGTCAAAATTCTCCACTTTCTCCACTGTCTTGCTCCAAATGTCCGACTGCTCCACTGTCTGAGAATGTCTACTCTGCTTTGGTTTGGTCCAATCACATTCAGTGTCCCGTCATCTCCATGACAACGATGGGCTGACATAGCGTTGGGCTCATTGAGAGTTGACAATGCAAGTAATTTCGTTAGCAGTTAGCTTGATTCAGGGTTGGGAGAGGTGGGATTTTTCCCGGTCCCCGGTCCCAGTCCTGTGATGGGTGACGCCTTCACGAGTGATTTTCATGAAAAGGAGCAGCTGTGTTATTTGTCCCACCCTTTCATTTTCTTTTGAGCTTTCACATATCACTCTCTCAAATTTCTCCATGCCATGTGGCACAATGTCTCTTCTTTTCCAAGATTGTGTGAGGTTGATCTTTCATTGACGGGTCATACAAATGCCTGCATTTATGAATTTCTACTACTAGTAGTTCCACCATTTTTTTCCCCATTGTAGTTAAATCTGGGTTGTACGGAGACAAACAAAAAGGCGCCATGCGATGGGGTGTGTCTTTCTGTGCAACATCAATTTGGTCATGTGAATCCTGTGTGCCCTCATGGACGCTTCAAACATTTAAAAAAAGCTAAAGCCTTCAAGTTTGATTCTTCTGTTGCACATGCTTGGTGTATATGTAGCCTGTATGTGTGTTTGTGTGTGTGTGTGTTTTTGTTCAGGGGTTTTGTTTGTGACTTACGTGCTTTCTCTCAGTGGCCTTCAGGGACTTGGCAGGGTAGTAGTAGAGCTGGGTTCCACAAAGAGCTACCCAGTATTTGGTCCATGATGCCACCTGAGGGCACACAGGAGAAATAAATAAAAAAAAACGAAACAAACAAAAAAAAAAAAAANAAAAAAAAAAAAAAACAGCAAGTCACCTTGATTGATTGCGTGTCATATTTTTGGATATGAGGTGACATTGATATGATATTTTTGAGGCTTTACCGTATATCTGATTCTGTGCTACATTCCAAACTTAGAAATCTTCAAACGGGACAGGTAAGTTGACAAGATTAGAAAGGTAGAGACAGAGAGGGAGAAATGAAAAAGAATAGGGAAGGAGAAATGAAACTGCTTGAATGCTGATGGTTTGGGGAAGAAAAAGCCTTTTCACTCCATGACTGGCTGGATAACAGCAGAGTAAGTGTACTTTATAAACTTAGCATCACACGCCAGAGAGTGCTGAAAGATTCTGATACATGCAAGCTAATCATCAGGATTAATGAGGAGATGGAGGAAAGGAATGTGAAAGAAAAAAAGGGACTTATGTGAACAGTTAATTAATATTCCGTGTGTTGAAGGGTTTCGCCTAACTACATGGCCAGAAAATTTCATTCCTTGTTACATCATTGAAGAAACTCGTAAACCTCCTAAATTGGTCTTAAGTTATGGTTAAGGAGATAAAGAGCTCCAGATTTGTTTCCAGCCAAAATGAGAAAAGGATAATCTCAGTGCTACTAGAGAAATGACTTTGGAAGCACAAAGACAACATAAAGACGGAGGAGAAAATGTGAGCATGGCCAGAGAAGAAGAAAATAACTGTACTGGGGACAGACAAGAAACAGAGAGATCTGTGGGTTTTAAAATGAGAAATGGACAATAAAGGCCAGCTGCTAAATACAGCTGGCCTTTATTGTCCATTTCTCATCCTGTATACAGGTAGGTATACAGCATGTGTATGTATCGCACATGTGCATGCTATGTCTGTGTATATACATGGCATACACGTGTGTGTGTGTGTGTGAGAGAGAAGGTTCTCACTGTTGGTTTCTTGCCCTCCTTGAGCACGGTCTTGCGCCTCAAGACCCCCTGGACTGTAACTGCTCCAGGATACAAGTGAACCGCAAGTTCCTCTGACTCCGCAGAGCTACAACAGGACAAAGATTACATGCAAAATATATGAACATACACACAAGAAAACATTTATATTCTAATGCTCTCTTTCTCGCTCACACACACACACATGCACGCACAAAATCCAAGCATAGATGAAGTAGAAGTATAGACAGCCACAATCTGCAAAGCTACCTTAAACCTTGCTTTTTAAATTAAACCATTTTTTAAAATTATTATTAAACTACACTTATTTGTCCTGAATTTTACAAAGAGATAATTATTTTGGACTTCTATCTGCGGAATGAAGAGCTGAGACGGGCAAGATGGTGTACAGATTGTGTCTGTCTGGAGGACCAGACCAGGAAGCCCAGCGCAGGAACCCAGTGAAGCCTGAAGTGGAAAGAGAAAGCGAGAGAGAGACAGGAGACAGACCCAGCCCTGACCGCAAGAGACAGCTAATATGCAACATCCATGAGAACTGGCTGTAAGAATCCTGAATAGTCTGTTCCTCTCTACCTTAGGAATGAGGATGCTACAGTTTGTTTCCAGCAACATGTGGAGCTCAGTGTGACTGTGGAAACTCATCTTTAGCTCCAAGCTCTGAAATATGTTGGAAAGCTATCACAAGATATTGTGTGTGTGTGTGAGGGTGTGTGTGTGTGTGTGTGCCCAACAAAGAAAAAATTCATTAACAATAGACTGATGGCATTTGGCATGAGAGCAAAAAAAGGAGATTCTGTACCTTAAGCACAAATAGACCTGTTGCTCTTAAACAAATCATGATTTCACACACACACACACACACACACACACACACACACACACACACACCTCTTCCCACCACCAGATTATGCCAGCATTACACACACACAGTAAGCACCAGCACAAAGTGGCCCCAGGCAAGGGCTGAGGAGCGTGAAGGGAGGATAAGAGAATTTGGTTGAAGTCAGGTTTGTTCAGGTTGGGATGTGTATACCTGCTGGGCCCCAGGACTCCTCTGTAGGGGATGCGGGCCACACGGGTCACTGGGCCCAGAGAGTGATAGAACCGAGTCCTGTTCAGAATAGGATAAGACAGGACAGGGGGCACGGAATAGTGTTAAGCTTGTGTGGGTGTTTTTTTTTTTCCCCCTTCAGATTGCATGGTTAGGGTTGGATGTGGAGTGATCATCTGGCGGTTAGAGGGGTTATTGATGAATGTGTGTTTGTAGGATTCTAATAGAATTTAAAGGAATGGTATTTTGGAAAGGAGGTTAATAGCATGATTTTCAGGCCAGTTGGTTTCTGGGCTGAGACGATGATTATTTTGCAAGTAGCGAGTGTGGCACCATGCACTTGCAGGCACAGTGGGTATACTGGTGAGGGGATATAAGTGTTAAACACACAGAGTGCCGAGTACATTTCAGATTGCCTGAGAGTCGTCTTTAAATCTTTGCTAGAGCCTGAAGAGTAGCAGTGGAGGGGTGAGTCATGACGGCCTTGGCTGCAAAAGCAATGCTGCGCATGGCGTGTGAGATTTAATGGCAGCTCATTTTGCATAGCTGTGTCTTTAGGCAAGAGCTTTACAAATTATAAAATCACAACAGGGGTGGGGATATTAAACATCAACTTTTCCGCATGTGGATGTGATAAGAAAGCAACAATAACATGCGCATGTTGGCCTTACCTCTCAAAAGCTGGCCAAGACACCTCTTCGCTGAGCTCGGAGCCCTCGCTACTCCCTGAACACAGGCAGATAAACCCAAAAGCAAGTTATGATATTTTATTTAAATTACATACCGTGCATAATGTAGCTTGGTATATACACGTATCTTACCAAGTGAGATTCCGCTGGACAGAGTTGAGCTCTCCGCTTGGCCCCTGGTGGGACTGTGGCTCTCCATGACACTGTCGTCCAACAGATGGCGAGAATTGGCATTGGGGAACGTAGCACTTTTAAATTCCACTGTATTCATCTTATGGATAAAACTATGAGGATGCAGAACATAGTAGAAAGCAGTGACAGATAGGCATAGAGAGAGACGGGTCAGTATTGTTGTTTTAAGACACTGGTGCAGAAATTTTATATTGTTTTTAGGACATCATCTGCATTGTCTAATGCAAAACGAAACCAAAAACTCACTTGTAGCCTAGGCTGTGGCACTTCCTGTGTCCATAGGGCAGCAGGTTCCTGGGGGAGGGAGGTGTGGCCGGGACTTTGGTTGCTTCAGCTGCTACCGTACCCTTATGACCGCAGAGGGGAGATGCTGACGCTTCCTGGCCTGTAGGGAAGGTAGGAAGGAAAGGACAAATTAATAGCCATGAAAGGACACCAAAAGCTAATGTGACCTATCTAATTTAAATCCCACTCAAGGGCTTCCCTGAAACTCACCAGCAAGGTCCTCTTTGGAGGCATTAGCTCGGGGTGTGCTGGTGCCTGGCTCAATCTTTTGTGACAACCTAAACAAAGAACATTGCTAAATCCATCAACTTGAATTCATCTTCAGGGAAGTTTGTGTCATAAGCACACGCATCGCGATGTCATGTTTAACACAACACTGATGAGCACTGTGCCAATAAAATGAGCAACACAATGAAAACTTTTTCTTACTTGTAGTTGTCATCCTCCACAAACTTCTGCAACTCCTCAATATACCTGACTGAGTTAAGATACTTCTGCACGTGAGGCAACACTGGTACATCTGAAAGAGGAAATATAATCACACAAATATTAAAAGTGGAAGCGTATATTTGTGTCTGTCTGTATGCATGTGTATTATCACGTTGCCAAAGTATCTAATCCATAAAGCCATTCTGGAGTTTGTATATTAATTTGCTAGACTGTCAGCAAATTAACTTAAACTTGTCCTCCAGGAAGCTTGTGGAGCTCGGCTAAAGAACAGCACCACCAGCGTTTCTAGAAATAACTGCAAGTTCTTCACGCTACAACAGCTTTTCAAACCACTGTTTCATTTCTTATGTTAAACGAGCGCGCCAGTACACTGCTTTCAACTATGGTTACGTAGTTTCCACACCATATAAAAATCCACATGCTGGCAAACATGCAGGTTGTGACTCTGACCTTCTCGAGAACAGCAAGGCCACAGTGCAACAAACAAAACTTTTGGATTTCATGTTTAATAAAATACCTCCTAAAATGTTGAGTTTGTTTTTTTTTTTTTTTTTNTTTTTTTTTTTTTTTTTGGGGGGGGGAACTGGGCAAAACAATCTAATTAATTGGAGAATATTTGTCTCGTTCACATTTCACAAAAACAATCTGTATTTATGAACAGCAGAAATTTGTTTTATAGTCCCCATGGTAACAGAAAATTAAATAGCACAGGTATGCTGCTGCTGCTTCTTTCCAGTCTTTATTTGCTTCCCTTCTCCTCCCAGACACCCAGTTGAAATATTGCTGAGGAAGATATTCATTTAATGAATGTCATGTTTTTGTGTAAAGGGTTTGAAACATTAAACCTACTTTTCCCAGTCTTCCTACCCCATATTCCAACTTGTGACCCTGTGAATGTGTGAGTGTTTTGTGTGTGTGCATGTACATGTGTGTATGCTCACCATAGGTGCAGGATCTTTGCAGGTCTGATATGATTCTGAGAATGTTGTTCATCAGATTTGATCTCTGCTCGTTCTCCAGTATGCTGCCTGTGGAGGGGTAGGCTGAGTCTATATACGTCAGATCAGACAGGTACATCCCTGAAATAAAGAACAGAACGGAAAAAGTTGCTAAACTCGCAGAAATTTCCTCCCCTGTGATATTCTAAGCATCTTTCAGTGAGTCAAGGGCCTAGTGCAAGCAAGCCAAGTGAGGATAAGGTTCCTCTGTCAGAGGTATTTCAAAGACCAACTACAGAGAGCTTGTTAGAAAGTAGACACAAACAAGGTTGGACACAGTAACAGCCAGGCCTGTTTTACTTGCATTCATGATGATACACGAGTACCATGCAGCTGTGGGTTTTCTTTGTGTGGACCAGGTGGTAATTAGAGACTGCTTGTTTGATATCACACAGACCAAAACAGGAAGGAATGAAAACCTTTAACAACCTCTCCAATTTGCACATGCTTTCCTTTCAAAACAGACATTTTTTGCCCTTATCCACTCCTCATGAATGTGAATGAGTGCCTTGGGTGCAGATGGCTTATCTTCTCTTCAGCCTTTCCAACTCAACTTAATTCTCCACATCATTTGTCGTTTTTGCTCTTGACACCTCTGCTGGGCTCCTTTCTTGGCAGATATGGTGCAGAGCTGAGCTTCTTAGTCTCTCGTTACATAAATATTAACATTAGCAGACAAACCCAGGAGCAGCTGCCCACCATTCTGGACAAAGAGACTAACAACCTTCAGAAGTGAAGTGGTGGTGGGCCTTCCTTTCCGTTCTCCCTCTCCTCCTTTTTTCCTCTTCCTGAGTGTTTCTTTCACATGCCAACATCAAGATTGGGTGCAGATGTAAGAGAAGTTATCAGACAGCAGACAACATGACACACACATCCCCCTTTCTTGGGAATCTTGTATCGTACCCACAAAAGTGTGCAAAGACACATTTACAACTGCACAGTCTGGATACACATGTAAATAAGCAATTTGACAACAGAACTGCAGGATCAGATCCAGTAGATAAAGACCAAACATCCTCTTTAGGACACCACACACACCAGACACACACCATCATCTGATTAGAATCAGAGGGAGTGACGCTGAGAGCAGGAGGAGCAGTTTGCAAGGAGACACAGCTGTTGAAGGGAGAGATTGAAAGATGGGGAGAAAAAGAGGAAGAGGGGGATACGGAAGGCTTAACTCCTATTGCTGCTCAACTCCTAACAGCAGTTATGCGTACACAACTCTATCTCACACTTTCTGTGTGTTTACATGGGTCTGAACTTGAATGAAAAGACGGGGAGGTTCAAATCTGAAACCTAAGGGCGAGAGGAAAGAAATCTGTTTACAAAGTATGTGGAATGCTTCTTCCTATTTCCTCCTCTTTAGCTTGTTAAAGATCTAAAGAGCGCTGTTAAAGATGTCGGAACAAAAAAAAAAAGACACCTCTGTCCAAGTCTCATGTCTCATTAAAGTAAATGACAAAGCAATGATAAGGAACAAGTAGAGAAGCCCAGGCAAGTTTAGACTAAACCTGGAGGTAGGCTTTAGTTCCAAAAACCCTTAGCGTTCTCTCTCTCTCTCTCTCTCTCTCTCTCTCTCTCTCTCTCATCCAGCATTACAATCAACCCCTACCTTTACTAGAAAGAAAGCCAGCAAGAAGGGGACTGGGAGTTGTTACAAGTGATTTCATCAAAGGCTGGAGGAGGGGGAAGGTCATAGCAGCTTCAGTCCATGCTCCAAACCCAACAAAACCACTTCTTGAATTCAAATAGGTCAAGTTTCCTCTTACACATTTTCCACATTTTTCTTTCTAACAACCATGAAGACCATTGTTGAGGGTGGCAAACCTAATGTGGCAGTTCTCTTTTTCTGTCTTTCTTCCATCAGCCTGACATCAGTGGTAGGCTGGGCCACTCCGAAAGAAGAGAGGAAAAAAACAGCAATCTCCAACTCCCACACCTTCTTCCCCCTCCTCCTCCCCCCCTCTCTTCCTCCTTCCCTCCCTCTTCTTGTCTCCTCATCCTTTGTGAAAAACTCAAGACATCCGTCGTCAGAAGCTCAGTCCGTTGAAGCGGCCGGCTTTTGAACCATGTCCTGACCCAGCTGACTGCAGAGAGAGGAGCACACCTTTGGGAAGTAGGCCATGACAAAAGGCCTTACACTGTGATTTTCAGCTCCAGGACAGAGGAAGAGAGCACCCCAGAGTGGAGGCAAAAGACTAGGAGAGAGAGATGAATCCTAAGCACTGCAGCTTGGTGAAGACAACCACACAACCCACACGTGAGACTATAACTGCAGGAAACCCCACTACTGCTAGCACAAAGGTAAACAGCTGCATGTTGCTTTGGTGTATTCACTATCACAGGAATGCCTTTGATTTGTGTGTGTGTGTGTGTGTGTCGGTGTGTGTGTGTGGGCATCTGTGAGAGCTCTGGCTGAGAGGTTCGAGAGGTTGAATAGGTTCGGACATTTCGTGACTGGAGGCTCCAGCTGCAGACAAAAACATTTAGCAATGCTTCTTTGGCTTTCCTCTACACACTGAGGAATGGGATATACTACGTGCTGCATGCTGGGAGAACCGAATAATCTTTAGAACTGTAACTATGCGTTGTCAAAATGTGTACACTGTGACTTCTGTGAGACTATATAAGGCATGTTGAAGTTATAGTATGATGTATGTGTCAGTAATACACAGGGATAAATGTACAAAGTGGTGTGATTGTATTTAGGGCCATAATTGGTACAAATTATGCAATAAGGAAATCTGATTGAGCAATAGAAAGAACAAAATAAAACAACAACAATAAAAATCACTCACATTAAAAATATACAGTGGGGTCCAAAAGTCTGAGACCACACTGAAAATCTGTGATGTTTTCCGTGTAAATCTGGAAATAATCAGAAAGTCTGACATCACAAGAAGCTCTTTGAAACATTGTCAAATCATGCTGGGATAACTTGGCTCATCAGATTTTGCACAAACTTGTGGAGTCCATGCCAGGTCGAGTGCATGCTGTCATTAAAGCAAAAGGGTGGCATACTAAATACTAAGATATTCTGAACTTCATGTACATTTTTCAAAGATTCAACTTTTCACTAAAATTGTTAAGATGATATTATAATTTGTAATGAAAAGTGCTGTATTAAATTTTAAAAGAATGCAAAATAGAAGCATTTTCACAATGGTCTCAGACTTTCGGACCCCACTGTTCTTCAGTTTCAGCAATCCTTATGTCTTCTCCAGATACATTCTAACTCTCCTACTTTAGCTACAATAGCCATGCGAAATTTACACTATGTCCTACCTGCAGAGAAACAGAAAACAAAAGAAAGACAGAACGGAAAAACAGAAAATTTTGAAAAAGCACGAGGAAGGAAAAGTAGGTCAACATCAGAGCCTTGTAGAACATTCCAACAAAACACTTGAGGGAGACAGATCTGATCAGATGGAGAGATTTGAGATCTGGAGCCAGCCTTGTTTATTTTTCTTGGCTTTTGGTTTCCTAATACAGCACCATCCCAGTCTGGGCGCTACAGGGGTGGAGGAATGGAGCTGAATTCACCTGTGGACTCAGGGTTAGATCAATAATATCAAACCTAATGAGGTGGTGACGTGTTGCACACATGTTGAGACTTCTACGTGTTGCATATGGGGCATCACATACATGAAAATGCACTCCTGTTTATACATTCAGATGCCATGTTTGGAAATGTTTGTTGAATCCTCAATAGTGAATAGGCTGTTTCTAATGGAATACAAGTCCTATTCATAGGGTCCCGTTTGTACAAAAAGGTAATGATACAATGTAATTCAAGCCTAACCACATCCTCTTGTAGCTAATGCCTATGGACACTAGACACTAGGCCCCACCAGTCACAACCTTGCCATGATAGTGAAAGCTTTGAACGCTAATAATATCAATCTGCTGCACTTCCATATCACCGCACACAGTTCTGTTCAAATGTTTTCACTTAAACTCTGAGGGATCTATGGAAAGTATTCTGTTCACTACAAAGCCACATCTGTGAATTCTGTATGTGACCACGAAAGAGGGGACAGAACAAGGCATGCACGCACGCACACACACACACACACACACACACAACCACATACACACCTTCAATAAGCCATGCCTGAGGAAAAGACAAAATGAGGCTACAGGAAAAAAAGGCTAAGAAAACATTTTATGTTCCTGCTGTGCTTTTTCCCTCACAGAGCAATAAATCATCATTTCAATACACCGATAACTCATCCTGGAAAAGAAGTTGAAAAAGAATGCAAAAGCTTAGAAGATAAAGGTAAGAGAAGCTTTCTGAGAAAAACCCAGAACATTCTGTGCTGGAGCTGCAGCGCTTGGCCCTTAGGTTTCCCTGAAGCGTGTGCATGAGGCAGGCCTGAGAGAAAGCTTTAAAAAGGTCATTACCAACCATACATACATACATAAACGTACCGTTCTCTTAACCTTCACCCAAGACAATAAATCACCACTCAAGTATTGTTTGATGTCGTTCCCATGAAAAGTTTTTAAAGCTCCCCGGACAAGCCAATAAATGGCTATCAGGTAGTGACTGGTAGACTGTCAGAGGCGGTTAACTGCTGCCCTCCTCCATCCATCCTGTCACACACTATGTTGTAACGCAGCAGGAGATTGATAGCCCACTCAGCCAGCACCAGCAAACTGTAGTCTTGAGCAGTTGGCACGGGGCCAATCATATCTTACGACTTCAACCTGTGGGTGTGGGTCAGTCGGACACAGATGTCTAGGGACAGCTCAGCTCTGATCTTATCAGTGCAGCAGCCACATGTAAAAACAGACACACCAAGATAACACACATGGAACCATACCACATATAAGTCATAGGTTTGTCCAAACACACTGGTCTTGCACTGTTCACCACAGAGTGGTTAAACCCAACCACAGCTACAACAGAGAACTCAGACACAAACACACTCACACTCAAATACATGATAACTCTCAAAACTCAAACTGACGTTATGGGCCACAGGGCTGCCTGAGCACTATTGGATACAGTGAGGAGCAAAAAAAAAAACAAAAAAAAAAAAANCAAAAAAAAAAAAACAGCACAACTTTAGCTAAATCAACTAAAAAAGGGAAAATGGAGAAAAGACTGGATCTGGATTTGAAGTAAAGTCTTGGTTATAGCTGCACTGTGAAGCTCATTTAGAAGCCCTTAATGAGAGCTTGGACAAAGCTGAATGGACAGGTCACCGTAGGGAGGAAGAGGTCAGGCAGAGAGTTGGGGCAAACAAGAGAGGTAGAGGCATGCAACTAACTAGAATCAGTAGGCAATGAGTGTGTAATGCTGTGTGCTTGTGCCTGTCTGAATTTGTGTGTGCTCTTCATTGTTAGTTCAACTAATTGAAAGCATGTGCAGTAAGAGGTATGGGCTTTTGAAGAGGTATAACTTAGGGCAGAAAAAACACGAGTATGAGTGCTGACAAGTCATCTCCTAAATCTGAAAAATTTACACTATGCAGTCAAAGAAACACCGCAGCTGCTGTAATTCTCCCTCTTTCCTGGCTCTCCTCTCCTCCCTGACCCTCCTCCAACTCTCTTATAGTGAAACTACATGAAACCTAAGGAGCAGCAATCGGTCCATTCAAAGGAAGCCAAAGTGTCACTTTAGTCGGTTGACGCTATCAGAGAGAAAAGCCACCTGAACAGAAAAGGTTACAACTCATTCATCAGCCAGTATAATAAATTACCAGGGCAGATATTGGCTTCAAATGATGGAAACTACTAGGATATTTTGTTACAAACAAATTATATGCATGCGTGGCAAAGTACCATTGTACATGTCTGTGTGTGTTCGAGTGTGTACAAGGAGTGTTTAAGCACAGATGAGGTTGTGTTTGGGTTGAGGGGAATGCTGTGTTTGTTTTCTGCGATGGGGGGAGGGGCAAGAAGATGAGTGATGGAGAAGGGTGTTAGAGAGTTGAGAGTTCTTATCTTGACTAAGTATGATAGACTGAGAAGGGAGGCCTTATATGAACTCCGTCCTGCTGGATCCCCTGAGCTCAAGAACAGCATGTTTGTGCATTTGTGTGAATGTGTGTGTGTGTGTGTGTGTGTGTGTGTGTGTGTGTGTGTGTGTGTGCAAAAACAGGGAAAGGAAGACCTTTTTTATTTCCACAAAGGCCGATTGATTGCAGGGGTTATGGAGTGGATGGGTGGGGGTGTGGTAGAGGATGGGTGGGGCTGTACCCTATAATCCCACAAACTCACAGAGACCCCCAGATGTAGACCTTTGACCCAAACATCAGCCCACATGTTTAGAGTTTCACTATAGAAGAAGCAAAACAGATGGGGGCTGTGGGGCCTTGGGGGCTCCTTCTCAGTAATATGCATCACAGAGGTGGATAGCTCAGTAGCTAGTAAGCAGGAACCACTTCTGGGGTTTTTATTGAGTTGGTTTCATATTAACCACAAACCAATGTCTTCCTAATTCAAACCACTCATTACAGCATAACTTTCTTTTTCCTCCCATTCTTCATTCCTGAATCCTGAAGGGAGGCTCCAGTCCCAATTATAGTTAGAGCGTGTTAGACTGTCTGACGTCATAAATACAGAGAAGATGCTATTGTAGCTCTATGGAGATTTTTTTTTTTTTTTNGATTTTTTTTTTTTTTTGCCTCTTAATATTTCCTATACGGATTGTTGTATGAAGTAATTAAAAAAAACACTATTACTGAGGCCACAGGCACATAAGCATTTATAATGGTGAAATTTTACTGCGAATTCAGTTAATTTCAATGTAGCAATCATCAGAAACTGTTCAAAGAAGCACAGGATTTCCCCCTGAATCTTCTGTGGCATACAAATTCGCACCAAAAGGAAGCCGTCTGAACGGGGTTGAAGTGAGGATCCAGTGGCCCAAGTGGAGAAATGCAGTGAAAATGCAGCGTGGGTGTGGTGTGGATTGTTGTCAGTTGTTACGCAGGACTAAGTAGATGCATGTGTTTGCTGAATGTGCTTTAGTTGTAGTTAGCGAGCTGGTGAGCTGGTGTTTATACGCTAATGTTGTCACTCAGGGTTCTGGTACTACCTATCATTGCGACGATGGGTAAATTACATTTGTGCCAATTTCTGGTGTGATTATGACTTGATATTGTACTACTATGTACTTCCTTTTTTTCTTAACCTTCAAGTGTATGGTTAGTTGTGTTGTTAATGTTGCTTACTGTTTTTACTGTCAGTACTCTTAAGCTCATCAAGGCTGTCGTGATAAAGCAAACCCTGTCCTCCATAACCTTACATCGTATTTCTTCCATCTGATTTTCATCTAACCCTCTTACTAAATTGGTTAGATGTTTCCTAGGCTGCCAGTTCTTCATTTGCCTGCTTGCGGCTTTGTAAGTAAATGTTAACTTGTTCCAGCAAGCATGTGTGACTGTGTGTATGTGTGTGAGAGAGAGAGAGAGAGAGAGAGAGAGAGAGCACCAGAAAGGATGGCTGCTGACATCATCTATAGATGAAAGAACACTGTCTCAGGCTGTGTAGTAGAGTGGGCTCAGCTCCATTTTGTTAAGTACTGTAAAGCAGTGCTGCTGTTTATTGTTGCAGGTTGCATGTCTTTTCTCAAAGTCCAAGCCCTCTTTACTCATTCCTCTTGTTTGTGCTTTTCTTTTCTTTGACCAGTGATGGATGTGCTGAGTGTGTGTTTCAGGGCATTCTGGATTCATTGTGGGAAAGTCTGATGGTCCAATATGGGATTGGAAGCTGGGGAATACATTGGCTTTGAAAATCAAAATAAATTTTCTTACTCCCCTGCTTGCGAGAATGTAATCAATCAGGCTACAGACATGACACATCAGCATTTGTGAATCATTGTTAGAGATACCGTTACCAGGAGCCCTGAAGAGCAGAATTCAGAGACACTCCTGGTCTTATGATAGCCTCAAACTAGTCTTTACATGCCAGAGTCAGTAGAGGAGAATGATCCTGTGTCATCTAAAGACTGGACAAGCAGGTCATCACAAGTTCTCGCTGCCTGCACTCATCTTGTATGACTGGTATCACTGAAACTATTAAATTTGCCTGCTGTAGTTTTTGTGTCATCTTCTTCTCAGACTGTATTTTAAATGTTATGCATAAGGATTAAAGACAGTGTTGTTTATGTCTTGCAGGGATGCATTTTGTTCATGTAATGTATCTTAAAAGTTAAATAATTGCCATTTGATGGCTGGTTACATGTTAGTTACAGTCCACCAACTAAGGCTTATTTGGTTGTTGATCTACTAGATGTTTTTCACAACAATTATTTTGAGTAGTACTTTGCTGAGTTTTCAATTGCTATTATATTCTCTTAATATTTTTTCCTGTGGCATGTAACTTGAAAAGCAGTGTCAAGCAGACAACAAAGCACTTTTATCACTTGGTATTACTCAAACTTATTTTATTTATTGCTGAGTGTTTAGACCGTGTTTATCTTGCATAGAAATGTGAGCTTACTAGTCTGTTTCTTAGCACATATAAGTAATTACATTGCTTATTAATCCAAGTTTGTCAATGTCACTAAATCATTTCAAAGAACACACATCGCCTTCATCTCTAACTGGATATGCATTAAGACAAGTATCCAAACTAATGGTTTATACACTTGACTAGTGAGCCAACCTGTTATTTAGCTGGGCTCATATCACAAAATGAGGCTTTTTGCCAATACATACAGTGCAACATAAAGCCACTGGTGTTACATGGCTGTCTTTCTGAAGTAATAACCAGCATTCATTATGCTGTTAACAACGAGGTGAAGCCTATTTTTCCTGTGTCCAACAGTAATTTAAGCAGGCCTCTTGCTTAATGGCTTCTCTGCTCATTTTCTCTCTGACTTGTGGTCATATGTCTAAACACACATTATAACAAGGGCAAAGAATTATTTCTGTCTTCTGCTAAGACACAGTGGTAATGACCATTAATGTAAATTGTCAGGCCCTTAAACAAGCAAGTAAAATTAAGGGAGATGAAAGCCAGTTTCCCAGCTACATGCACACATGCAATAGGGAGTGTGTGGTTCAGGCAAGCCAAACACAATCTAAAATAGTTACTCCACTGTGAGCTCAAGTGCATGTTTGAGCTCGTGCTCGCCAAGGGCAAAGACAGAGACTTGGGTGTGGCATTACGTGTGGATGAAAAATCATGTGTGGGTGTGTTGTTGAGTTATTTAATAGAGCAGTCCAGAAACTCTCAGCCTGGCACTAAGGTCCTTAATTATTAGATAAATCAACCAAATCCCCAGATAATCATCCCCTCCTGTCCTCGCCAAAGTGCTGTGTTCAGTAAGAAATGACAGAGCTGCAATAAAAACACAGGCTTAATGAGGCAGCAAACTGATGGAACAAACAAAATAAGCATGACATACAACACAGCCAGAGCTGCAGAAGGATTTGGTACAACTGAAATCTCCTCACTTTATCTTTATAAGGAATGACAGTCTTTGCTGAACTCATCTGTACAACGAAATGACTGAGTTGTTAAATTGAAAAAGATACACTGTTGGACAAAAGACAGTGTGTACTTAAAAAAAAGACAAAGAAGTGACATAAATAACTATCTTTCCTTAGACTGCTCCAGTAACAGGAGATCAGCATGTAAATAAATCACATCACAGTACTGAGAGAGAGTGCAGATTCAGGCCAGATTTAACAGCCACCATCATGTCTGCTGACAATTAATAACTATTAGTGGGTTATGCACCAAAAGTGCATTTAAGAAGACGTATGAAGCTAATACCACTGACATGATGTAACGCAGGTGGAGACTGATGGCCTATGTAAGCCTGTTATTCCATACAATGTCTCCACTGGCTCTATGCAGATGTTGCGACATCTGTAAAATAATTCAAGAGTTATTTGTCAGGACATTTGAGCCAATGAAATGTTCTTATTGATTTTAGAGGGAAGGGGCAATGAGTGCTGTAATTTCTCTTATTCTCAGACTATGTTGTTCATATGTATTTGGTATCTGTTGCAGTCTGGGTGAATTAAAACTAAACCAAAAAGACCTGGAGTGAAAGAAGGGATGGAAAACAAAACAGATGGAAATGAAAAGAGGAAGGAAAGAATTGTATACATAGAAGAAATAATTAAATGAAAAGAAAGCAGGCAGAGAAGAGAGTGTAAATCTGTGAAGGTTGGAGAAAAGACAGGAAATATTTCATCCGAGAGGTTGTCAGTTGTGCTGAGTTATGCTCATGAAGCCAGAGCTGTGGCCCACTTTTTAATGACTACTCATCAATTTCTATCATTATTTCACCAATATTTGTACTTCTCCCTTTTGCCTTCTTTCTGTGTGTTATACTGTACATGTACCTGCACACGAGTCACTGCAATTCTGTTTTCTGACTTGATGTGACAGATGCTTTTAACTGGGCTTTACTGAACATTACCCGTTTGTGACAAGGAATATTACTGCAGATACTTGTACACGTGAGCCAAAAGCTCCGCCAAAAATCAAAGTTACAAAATGCACTTTGCTTCTGTTCTGGTAAACTAATCCATCCATCCATAAACAAGCGCCATCTGTCAGATGTAAGTACAGGCTGTTAGAAAACATCCAAGCGGTGTCTAGTCAGCTGTGCTGGGAAACATGATGTACTACAAAGGCATTTTGACAAAAGTGCTTTGTAATGATGCTGCTTTTATCATGTATAAGTATTTGCTTTTTGTTGTTGAATCTGAAATACTCCAGATATTGGCTGGTACTGGTAGAGATAAATAAAAGCAAAAATAAAATGCGGATTGCTGAATGAGATTTTTTTGTTTACCGAGCCCTAGCATGTGAAGCCTCACTGATGCGCATAAAGTTTTACTTTCCCTGTGAGGGCATAATGTTTTTTGCTCTACAGGTTTTGCACTCCCTAAGCCTTTCAGCAGTATTTAGTTTCGGCTTGTTGAGGTACAGAGAAAAAAGAGCTGCTCTGCCTGCTCTGAGAAAACACTGTAAACCCTGTACCTTCACAGCTCTCTGGTAACCTCTCCAAGTATCCTGGAATGCCTTTGATTTTCTGTGAATCCATGAAAGAGATGAGGCCCCTCATACTTAGAACCACCGCCCCAGAGGAAATCGCACTCAAGAGTGCGGGAAAGAAGAGGGAAACAAGAAAGAGACAGAAAATGAGAGAGGTGATAGCTGATAGATGAGCTGTAACGTCGCCGGTACCGCTTCATATCCTCCAAACTCTGCTGGATTAGTTCTCAGTTAGGTTGACTGAAGACGTACTCTTAGAGCATAACTATTGCTGCTGCTAAAGACATTAGCAGATCTAACTAAGGTCAGCAAGGATACAGTACCTGCTTACACTGTCAGAGACACAGACTGCTGGAAAAGTACACACACATGACAATGAGAATAAATAACGTCTCTAGCCATGTACCCATATTCAATCATACAGATAGACACAGTGTACACACAAATACACAACAGATCTGCAACAATAGCTAAAATCCTTCCCTTATTTACACAGTTTTAAGAGAGAAGATTGCCTAAATTCCCAATGAACCACAATTGCATCTTACGGGAAATACACAGGGCCCAAGTTTCAGGGTGGAGGTAAGACTTAATGAGGTGGCACTGAAGAAAACTCATCGTGAAAAGTAATGAAGTGGACTGAGGGCGCTAGACAGTTTTGCCTTGCGGAGGCCATTAAATAAAGCAATGTGTATGTCTGAATATGAGTGGCTTTTTATTTATTTATTTTTTTGGCCTTGTGTATTGATAAGAAGCAAACTTAGAATCAGCAGGGGTCAGAAAAGGGCAATAAAGTCACCACTGAAGGAGAAAGAGTTGAGGCAAACTATGGTCATACGATGTTTTCATGCACTAATCTCACACCCATGTAGTCCCTGCAACTGTGTGTGTGTGTTTGTTAAACCTTTCAAGTGAAATACACACAGTACCTTGTATTAGACATCCCCGTTTATGTAGGCGTTTGGAGCCATGTGCCTCAGTGGGCAGTGTGTGCATATTAAACATGTCCCAACGGAAGCTGCACAGGAATTAGGGGTCAACGTGTGGATTGAGGGGGGTCACAGCACTTCTGGGCAATCATGACATTGGGGTTAGTGAGGTCAGAGCTTTGAGTAGAAAGGGAGGTCTTGAATCAACAACCTTCTTAAAAGGCGCAATCCATAATCCAAATGTAAACACATATGTCGCCCCTGCCTCCAAAATTTAAAACACATGATTGGAACCTGCTATCACTCAAATTGAATGACAGCCCCTTTTAATGCAGATATGAACACTACATAACAACAGAATCTTTAATGCAATGTGTGAATATGTCCCAAATTATATTAAAAGATTACTGATTGAGCCTTTAAGGTACATGTTATACAGGATAAAAATATGGCAGGCTTCCTAAAGAAAAGGCTAGAAAAGGATCATCTTAATGCAATAGCAGAGATGTAGATGTACTGTATAAAGTGAGAGGAAGAGGTCAGAGCCAATTATCAGACCTCTTATAGGGGGAAACCAACAAGACCACAGAGCTGATGGGGTGTCAGCGGGGAAACTGAGAGAAAACAGACTTCATCCTTTTGGCTGGGCAGAAAGTCTCTTTTGCCTTTCAAACTTTCCACACAAACAACACTAAGTGGGACAGTAACCTGAAAACTCTTCTTCTGCACAGTCAGGGAACACTTACTTAACATTTACTGGTGAGTTTTTCATTAAAATCTTAAGGTGGAATTTTCTTTTGTTCTGGGGAAAAAATATTTGACTTTGCTGCCACCCCTGCTGTCTACATTCCTTGTGTTACCATTTGAAATCAAAGAAACAGGTGTTTCACAATGATCTTTCACGGGTCTTATTTGTTTGCAGTGAGGTCTGGAGGGACTTGGAGGAAACATCAGCAGCCATCCATCCATCCATCAAAGCAGCCAGCAGCAATGCAGGGGCTGATGTGGAGCCTGTGTGCCCTGCTTTGCCTAACCCTCTGGGAGCAGAGTTACTGCAGGAGCTCCAGGGAAGCCCGGAGGACCAGAGAGTCTTCTCTACACAGGAGTAAAAGAGCTCCCCAGGACCTAGATGCCAAAAAGTGTTCCTACACCTTCTTGGTACCTGAACAGAAGATCACAGGTTTAAAAAGATAGCTTTTTTTTTTTATATTATAACTTAAGTTTTTCATCATATCGCTGTCTTCATTTCCTGTGGATCTAGTCCAAAACACAAAATAGATCCATGGCAATAAGAACATTCACCTAAATAATTAATATTTCTTATCATCAGGTCCGATCTGTGCCAGTGCCACGGGCCCTGAGCCAGACAACGACAGAGTGACCCGCATGGACATTGCAGACGTGCGGGAGGTGCTCAGCAAGCAGCGACGTGAGATTGAGACGCTGCAGCTGGTGGTGGATGTGGACGGTAACTTGGTGAACGAGATGAAGCTGCTGAGGAAAGAGAGCAGGAACATGAACTCTAGGGTGACCCAGCTCTATATGCAGCTGCTGCATGAGATCATTAGGAAAAGAGACAATTCCCTGGAGCTGGCCCAGCTGGAGAACCGCGTCCTCAATGTGACCTCTGAAATGCTGCGATTAGCCTCTAGGTACAAGGAGTTGGAGGCTCGCTTTTCCACAATGGCTGGGGTGGTCAACAACCAGTCTATTCTCATCACTGCCTTGGAGGAGCAGTGTCTGAGGACACTGGGACGTGCTGAGCTGCCTGCAGTTCCCCCACTGGTACAGGTGGTACCAGAGAATATACCTGTTAACAATCGTTTCACCAATGAGATACAGAGAGACCATAACAACCGGGCGTTTCCTCGGGGGTCACGCATGGACTCCCCTACTGTAAGCCCATTTGGCCTCAACCCTCCACCGCCACAGGGAACACTCACCTCAGATGGTATGTACCACTATCAGACAGGCAGGGGCATGGCCGGGAAATTTTTCATCAGTTGTCTGTAGGGATTTACCTCACAACCTTGAGAGTGGACATGTATTAGTGCACAAAACAATGGGGAAAGACAAATTAATGGATGTATCCTAATGGACTACGCCAATTGTGGTCTCTAGACAGAAACAGCAGAATTATATCTCCCAGAATGACTCGTGTGAAAGACTTTTTTTTTTTTTTTTNTTTTTTTTTTTTTTTTTTGCTTTTTTTCCCCTCACAACAAGGCAGAAAAACAACTCATCTTGAAATAAGAGCAAGATCGTTTCCAATATGAAACCAATTTGCAAGCTTATAATATGTCTTGGCAATGACTTGAAAAATTGGACAGGACTGTTACACTTTGACTGGCGATTAGACTGTGACAGGAAATGCTGACAGGGGTGACACAACCAGATGGCTGATGGGATTAATTAAATCATAACATCCCTCAGATGAAAAGGAAAATTAAGGGAGGCATTTTTAATACAGACTGAACAGCAAGTCAGGTGACATTATACATACAGTGTAGCCTGTGTTTCACCTTATTAAAGCTCACAGAAGAGAATTTGGATGAAGAATCAGGTATCAGATATTTTATGATAATAGATAATGACTGCAGTAATCCTCTGATTCCAAATGGCTCATCCATAGTACAGGTGGATTATCCAGCAATATACTCCTGCTCATTACTACATACTGGCATTACTTATTTTTGGTCTACAGTCAAAACAAAGCCGCCATTACTCTCAACTTAGACACCCCTGGTTCATCAACAACCAAGAAAAGCAAAGGAGGCCAAGAATGGAACTTTTTTTTTGCTACAGTATGTCAGCCAACACCTGACACTATTTAATTTAAAGGACAAGCAAAACTTGTACCTGGAAGGAAACAAAGAAACAGAAAATAACCACTTCCAAAAGTTTTCAGTGATAAAAGCAGACAATTGTTCTGGATAGTAAATACATATCAGATGTTCTTCACCAATTCTCATGCATTTTCCATTTCAGTAATGATAATAGGTGTACTGGATGAAGGTTCCCTTTTCAAACTGCACTGCCCATCCAAATCAGGAAGGGAAACGATTAAACTTTCTGACCCAAAATCAAACCACTGCAGACCACTAATAGTATATCTCCCATGTAGATTCCACTACTGTAAATACACACTGCCTGACCACAGTTTGGTCTAGCTGAGCCCCTTTGAAACCACCAAGGCTGAGAAAATGCCATTTATTTTTAACCTCAACCTCTTACTGCTCAATTTATCAGACTGATGAAAGTGGCAGATAGAGAGGAAAGGGGGGAAAGAGGTGGAGAGTCCCCTTGCAGACAGGTCTAGTGAAGACATAACTTTACTAGTAAAATATAAGCTTGTGCTAGGGAGTTTTTAGGTATCTGTATTGGGACATCACAGTGGGTCCTTCTGTGCTCCCGTACCCAGCTGAGAAAACCATCTTTTCCAAGCCTTTAGACCCTGGGGGCTCCCACACACAATGCCTGCGTTCATACTAATTTAATAGATATCATTCACACAGGGCAGGGCTGAGGAAATGTGATGGATTTGGGTTCAGCTGCTTTAGTTTTGGGTGCGTTTCTACCATGGGGTTTCATTTACTGGACAAACGTGTGCATGTCATGTCATGTACACAACAATTTATGTATGTGCATACTACATGTGTATTTGCTTAACATCAGACAGCAAGCTGTTTGGTCATTCCAAGTAAAAGAACTTCTTTCCAAGGATTCGAGCTATTGTGATATATCCTGTTAAATCCCAGGGTCTAGACTATGTCTCCTTTCCACTTTCCCTTTTCTCTTATCTGTTGTCCACAGTGCCTAAAATGATGATGATGACTTCTGCGTATGCAATACAAAAGATGTCTTGCTCAATTCAAAGCAGAGTATGGTATGGCTATTACAGCAGAGCTTACATCACGCTCTTACATCACAGAGGACTCAAACAGTCAAAGATTTAGGCAGTAGGCACTTTTTACAAGGAATCATGAGTAAATAACTACAGATGGAAGTGTTGATATAGTACTTTGTTAAACACGTTTATAAAGTATTATAGACATTAATATTCGACCATGATACCATTGCATTAGGGATCTACAGATACAAAAACTTTAGATGAGAACAACTAAGCCAACTTGTTCTTTCTGTTCCTCTTTTCCTATAACCCTCTGCCAGGTCCCTTCAGGGACTGCTACCAGGTGAGGCAGGCAGGTCACACCACCAGTGGGATGTATCTGCTTAAGACAGATGGTAGTGACCGACTAATCCAAGCCTGGTGTGAACATGGCCTGGACAACGGAGGGTGGACTGTGTTGCAAAGGAGAAGAGATGGCTCTGTCAACTTCTTTAGGAACTGGGAGAACTACAAGGTAAGTTCAGCATTGGCCATTTATAAATAAAGAAATAAAGAAGCACTGGGTTTAGAGAAGGTAAATGTAGAGTTTGATAATTGTGCTCACTCAATATAATTATTCAAGAGGAAATATAATCACAGTCTCTTCTTCTCACCAGTGACCTAAATACAAATATATAGAATTAGAGATCCGTGGGTTGAGAAGGAAATGCAGCTCTTCACTCCACCACACTATAGGAATGATCCCTTCTTCATTTTCTTCCTCCATGCCAGCCAACTGACACGAGATGCAGGATCTAACTGAGCAAGCATGGCAGAGAAACAAAGGAACGTAGCTATTTTTTAAAACATCCAGAATAAAACGTGACACTGATGCACAGTCTGACAAAATAATGTGGAAGTGTGGTTGGATACAGCGTTAAAAGAGAAAATTCAGAGGTCTGAGACACATTTCTGTCTGATCCTCACAGCTCCTGCCATTCAAATAATATATCTCAATTGAGAAACCAAAGATCACAACCTCTACACATGATCTTCCATTGAGAAACAAACCCTTTCCAATTTTATCTGATCCCAGTCTGCCAAGAAACGTTATTAGCCCTCATTCTCCATGACTCTGTTTATATCCTTTGGACATAATATAGCCTTTCCAGACCACAGAACAAATCTTTTCTTTCACCAGTTAACTGATCTCACACCAATAAGACTTAAAGGACCATACCGGCAATATTGCATGTTTGAGCCCAATATATACAACCCACTGACAGCCATTTCTCAAAATATCCTACTGCAGTAAATTTTAGATTTGTTTTTCCTATCTTCCAGACTTCCACTGGTTTAAGTTCTTTTCAGTATGGTATTAAATCAACTTGTGGAGACTTGAAACGTGCTTGAGATAAATAATGCATGACAGCGAACACTATGTCAATTAAGTTTTTCTGTTCTGGTCCAAGGAGCTCCATGGAAAGCAATGTATGAATCCACCAAGAAATATAGTCCCAGGAGAAGACATCTTTTACAGAGAAATTATAAATGATCATACCTTCTACATTCAGACATACACATTAGCAGGTGAAACACTGAACCTTAAGGTGAGTGTAACATCTGAACATTTGATTTTGAAAGATTAGGGGGTTTAACAAAATAATAGGAAAACTAAAATATGATTTAATGTTTTGTAAATATAGGTAGTATTTTTTGGGCTTAAATATACAAAATTACCAATATGGTCATTTAAGCTAATATTGCAATGTGTCTATACCTCTCAATGTAAAAAAAAACAAAACAAAAAGACAAAATGTGTTTAATATATATACTTTGCATTTAAAAAGACCATAAGTGAATGACGCTTATCCTTCTCCCTTACAGAAAGGCTTTGGAAACATAGATGGCGAACACTGGCTTGGGCTGGATAATATCTATAACCTGGGGAAACAAGGTGACTATAAGCTGATGGTAGAGCTGGAGGACTGGACGGGGAAGAAAGTTTACGCCGAGTACAGCAGCTTCCGCCTGGAGTCAGAGAGCGAGGGCTATCGCCTGAGGCTGGGCACCTACCAGGGCAATGCTGGGGACTCTTTCAGCAGTCACAATGGCAAACAGTTCACCACACTGGATCGTGACAAAGATCCCTTCTCTGGTAGGCGGGTATTCAAGAGTAAAGCGAGATTAACTGTTAGTGTTAAAGTAATAACACAGCAGGGAGTGAAAGTCAGTCATTTGTCTGATATTCTAATGGCGTTCCTCTCTCCTCTAGGTAACTGTGCCCATTTCCATAAAGGTGGGTGGTGGTACAACGCTTGTGGCCAGACCAACCTGAACGGGGTATGGTACAGCGGAGGAGTATACCGCAGCAAATTCCAAGATGGAATCTTCTGGGCAGAATATGGAGGCGGTTTCTACTCCCTCAAGTCAGTTCGCCTCATGATACGACCAATTGACTGAGAATTGCGACCACAACTCCCTCCAAATTACCTCTAACTGTCCCCACCTCACATTCCCTTTATCATCTTTATCCACCTATAAAAAAAATACAATAAAGGCAGAACCAAGAATCCCTGCCAAAGTTTAATTGTGCCCTGTGAAAGACAGGAGTCAAAGACAGCGGCCTGCGTCCATGGCCAGACCATAACGGCTCCAGCAGCCTGTATAGTGGCGAGGTCCTAAGTTGACTCTGACACTGAGATGAAAGAGTGATGACAATACCTTCCCAAAGAAAATGCTCTTCTACACCTTTCATTGGACAGTAATGGCCTATCAAGTTGCCTGGGACCATTTAGAATTTAGACTCGTGTCTTATTTTAATCAGTATTTTTGAAAGTCAATAATAAAGGGAAATTGTCCTTTCCTAAAGACATGAAATTTCTTCTGAGCAGCTATCGGTAAGTTAAAGTGGTGATGCCCTGAACAAGGGTCACTGGATGTATAAGGATGGTATAATCTTACTAGCATGAAGAATGATTTTACAATTTAAAGTTGTTTGTTGCCATTTAGAATATCTGACAATCAAATGTTTTAAAGACAGGCCTTTGTACACTTACTGTCTTGTGCTTATTGTTTCTGGGTTTTGTCTGGACTTCTGGGGTTTCCTCCACCCTGACAGAAAATGGCTTCATGTAACAATGTGTTTGTCAAATGTTGTATGGCTGAGCTGGCTTTGGTATGTAAATATCTTTGGCTTTATTTGTGAAAGTTAATTTAAGAGGTATGATTTTACTCAGGCCAAATGTTCCCAGTGTCGTCACTCTGCCATTCTTTGTTATTTATCAGTGTATTTATAGTAAGTATAGTCATGGCTGTATTCTAATTAGCCCCATTGCAATATATTTTTTAAAATCCCTTTTTGAGCTGCGACACACACACATGCACGCACACACATACATACACACAGTAAACAAAGAATTCTGAGTGGAGATTGGGAACCTGTGAGTCCAAGTCCAATTAAATCCTTTTTTAACACTAAAAAGGCTTTTCTCTTGTTGCTCAATTTCAGGTTCCGAATACTTTCATGACAAAATGAGGTATCCACTATTTAAAATGTGCCTCCCCTTGTCTTATAATACATATACTCCTATGAATGTAAAACTTGAAATATTATCTATGTTATCAGCCTGCATAAAAGACGTTGCATTCATCTAAAATGAAACTGCTCTCCGCAGCATATATGTGTGTGCAACCTCTCCAAATAGAATTTATGATGTCTAACAGCAGGATTTGACATTACCCTTCTGATTAAAGTACAATCCAAGCTGTCATGGGACTGGAAAATGGTCAGAGGAAGAGATGATTAATATCTGCTGCTCCTAGGGGTAAAGGGATGGAGGGGTGATATGTGACTACTTCTGTTCTAAATACTAGACTGACGCAGGTTCCTCAGACTGCCAAGAAGATTTAATAATCAAAGAATGTGGGCAGATTAAAAACTGAACTGTGACCATACTGACAAACTACAAAGAAATAAAAACAGGAAGAATGCTAAAGAGAGGTGTGAGGAAAAACATGAAAGGAGATCGAGAGACATCTTCGTAGATAGGAGTGTTGGAAAAGATACCAGAGAAAACATTAAATGACGCTATAGTTGAAGAATTTAGAATAAAATAAATGAAGAGAAGACAAGACAGCAGATGATAAAAAAAAAAACAAAAACACGACAGACAAAGGTGGAAGAGAAGCAGGGGAACATTCCTTCCACATAAAATGCTTAAGCTCTTCTTTCCCTAAAATATATGCATGTATATTCTAAACTTATGACTCCCATGTGAATTGTTCCTATAACTCAGAGCAGATTGGAGCGGTCTGAAGCAAAAACTACACGGAGGACAAGCTAACATACAAATGTAATCTCACACATTTGCATATACTGGAAAGAAAGGTTTAGGTTGTCTATCTAGAATACAGTACATCCAGTATATCCATGAAGTAAAAGAGATTACAGCTGAACCAAGGTTTGTGTAGCTAGACTGGGCCTGTATGGCAACCAGTAGCAAATGAAAACCTTGGGAAAATTTTTTTAAAAAGGAAAGCGTCAGTTGGCTGGCTTTTCTGATTTGACACTTTGCTCCCGGTGCTTTCCATTACATCGGTTATTCCACAGTGTTCGTGCCCCGCAGCTATCACAATAACAGCAGCAACGACCTGCTGGGGCAGATGGAAGACAGGGTTACGTGGCTCTCTGCCGACTCTCTGTTAACATTGAACAAACAAACAGCAAATGCCTATTGTGATGCAGCAATACGTCTAAAGCAAGTACGATCAAATTCCATTAAGACTATCACAACCAAATAGAGTGGGATTTTTTTCTTTACGTATATGCTGACGTAATATGTACTGCACATAGGTATGTAGAAAGAAGCAAAGGTTTCAATAATCCTTCCTCCTTCCTGGCCATGAAGTGTTCCCTCTTTAGCCAGACTGTACTGTAAGTAAGTTGGGGCCAGAATCTCCGGTCCATTTCTTTGCAATAAGTTTCTAATAATTCACTGTAAGCGTACGACTAACTTTGGATGATGTCCAGTTGATTTGGGACTGCTGAAGCTTCACGTTAGCCTCTGGACTGTGAATTTTAGCACCCATTTCTTAGAGCATTTCCACACATTCATGGTTTCGTCTGGTTCAATCAGACTCGGGTACACTAGTCTGATTGAACATGATTCAAACTAGTTCTGATCCAGCGCGTGTGGTTAGTATTAAGTAAAGTGCACCTTTGACTACCCGTAGCAAATCAAACAGAACTGTGAAAAGGTTGTAATATACATAAATCTTACCGAACACGTCTTCAGATTAATATGTTAAATGTTGGCATGTCTCATGTGCACAATATGCGCTCCATTCTCCTGCCCAGCTGCCTTCTTCACATGGTGTGAAGCAGTTTTCCAGACGTAGCCTTGATGTGAAATTCAATATTTTGCTGAAAAAGTTTTTGTATGGTATATAACCTAAAATGATGACTACAACTAGGATCATGTTCCACTTTTCTTGTTGTTTCATGTTATTTGGTTATGCCAACAGAGTAAACTTCTGCTTTTTTTTTTTTTAAATTTTGTCGCTTCAACCCCCAGATATTTCTGAACAGTGAGCAGATTGAGCGTTCTCATGTGGCTTTTGTTGATATATTTTGGCTCGCTTGGAATATTTTTTCCGTGTGAAATCAAACCAAACCAAATGCATGCAACACTGTAACAATTTAGTCCCTGATTTGGAACAAAGGAAGTGAAAATTTGCAAGTCTGAAAACGCCGTTACAATATACTTATTCTTGAGAGAGAACGCCTCTAAATCTTTGCCTTAAAGAGTTACTCAGATATGCATAATGACATTGAAGTAAAGGATTAAGAAGAATTCAAAGTGCATGTTTTATCTCAGTAGAATCATACCTTTCTGAGAGATCTTAGTCCTTGTATGATTGGCTGGTGAACAGAAACAAGTTCATCTGAGCATTTAACAGTCTGGCCCTGTGGTGAGACCAGACAGAAGGCAGCTCTGTCTGTCAAGCCTAATAGCAGGTCAGAGTTCACACAAGCATGTACACACATACAAGCACACGCACACAGAATTCAGCACAAAAACGATCACTGTGGAAAGCCAAAGCCCTGTGACTACGCAGCAGACAGAGCCCTCTATCCAGGCTAATTATCACCAATGATAAGCATCACATTCCCAAAGTTACAAATGGAGTAAAGACAGGAAAAAAATCCCATTCATTCACAAAAGTAGCTCAAATTTACGACAACATTTTGACCCTGCTATGACATCCTTAGTGCATAGAAAAACACATATAATTTCAGCACTGTGCTGTGGGTTGGGACTTTAAAACTAGACAGAAATTCAAAATGTACTTTGTTTGGCAATTTGGAGATTAACACAGTGCAGTAACACACCAGGAGAAACTCTAAACCATGTTTACCCTTCACACATGCACACCCAGCACTTTTGTTGGGTGTTATCCTCAGGAACAAGCACTGTAGCTTTTATTCTCCTCCTCATCATTCCCACTTTCTCTCAGAGGGATTGAGTGGATTTATGATGGATGGAAACGTCTGAGAACAAGAGAATGGCAATTTCCTTCCAGTGTGCCAATTTGGATCAGTTTAGTCCTGAGGACAGCCAGCTGGTTGCACATCACACATCCACACGCATCATCTGCAAGCTTGTAAACCAAAGGGAAACAGTCTCTTACTTTCTCTCCTCGACAACCAAACTGTACATCTACACAGATTTACAATACAAAGAAGTAGGCCCATACATAGATTGTCCAACTGCTCACATGACTGAAATTATTACTAAATGGCAAGTTTTTTCACCTTTAAAAAAGAATGAGAACAGTTAAACTGGCAAATTTGTGCTGCTTCACAGCTTTAGCATGCATTTGTCTTCATGGTCTATCATGACTTCCAGACTTCCATGACAGAGCACAATAGGGTGATTACAAGTTTCTTTAATGGCAAACAGACTTTTTTCCTCAGCTGTAAGTTTTTGTACTCGTGTGTGTGTGTGTTTGTCTACATTTGAATCTCGTTACAGCAAGCGTAAAGCACAGTGGTAGCTGTGATATGATCCTGATGGTAAGAAAAAAATATTGCAGTAAAGAGAATCTAAAGTCAAAATGATACCAAGCAGTACAGCAATAAAAACTTTGCACCACATTTATATGCATCCACGTGCAAATATACACATACAGTGAATGTATGTGCAGTATATTATACGCAACCAAAGAATAAGAGGGGATAAATACTGAGGGAAAGAACAGAAAAAAATCAAATGTTCCTTGAAAATTCCTTAATGACTCTTGTTTGTCCTGGCTTGGGGATTAAAGGCCAAAACATACCATCCAACATGTTGGAAAAGCCAATGTATAGATTTTTAGAGCAGCTAGCCTGGGATGTTGGTTAAATCTCTAGGTCTCATTGTGGGGACACACTTCCAATTGTGTGAGTACATATATATACACTGTACATACAGTCACATTGGTGCATATCCAGGCTGGTGTTCAAAACTTTATACCATTTCTGGTTCCACACACCAAATCTCTTTTCTGTCACCAGGCTGCCAACATCCACTGATGCCCACAGAGGTGATCACTGTGGTTCAGCTTACAGTGACGGTAGGGGAATGAAGAGAAAAGGACTCGTGACGCACTTATTCTTCCCTGCGGTTGGTTTGTCAGCTTCAGAAATTGATGTTGAAGATGCTGACTGTCCAAACAGCATGTGTTTTGGAGGATATTTCAACTTTACCACAGAGCAGTATATTGGTGCTCAACCCTCAGTCTCCTCAGAGAAGCAGGGTGAAATGACAACCCAAGCAACACAACGCTGAGGAAAACAGAGACAACGGCCATTACAAAAACGTGTAGCATACTGACAGAGACACAGAGACGGCAGACACACTGAGGAACAAAATACAATTAAACCTGAAGAATGACTTATTCCCATTCCGTAACAGACACGCTCGGTGACAGCTCCTTTCACAACACCCAGTCTCTTGTCCTCAGAAACCCTTTACATCCACCCAAAAACAACAAGCTCATAATATGAAAAGATATCACATAGATCAAAAACGTGTGTCATGGTCTGTGTGTGTGTGATTTACCTAGGTATGGTATACAGGAGACCATGCTCTGGCTGCTTATGAAATCTCTTAGCCGTTTATAGTTGTCTTCTTTGGACATCAGGTAGTTGAGCCGATCAAATGTTGCTTTGTCTTTCCGACTCAGTAACTATGAGGAAAAGAAGGAAAGAAAAAGGGGGCAGAGCGAGAAAAAGAGAGCATGAAACACAAACCGACAACTAGTCACATATACTGGTTAGGTTAGCAGAAACACAATAGAAAGCAGGCTTTCCAACAAAATGTCTTAATTTAAGGACTTCCCCATTGAGCCGTGTTTATTGAGGAGTGAAATCTAATATATGACAAAAGTGCTCCAGCAACAGTAAAGCAGAGCAGTAAAGACAGATGGAGAAAAAAATGAGAGAGACAGAAACGGAGCAGAGAAATGTAGGCTGAGTGATTTTCACACCGTCGGTGAATCAGAGGTGGCCGATGCCAGAACATATCCAATATACAGTGAGACAAACTGTGAGTATCTTTTTTTGAGAGATGTTGTGTGTGAGTATCTACTCCTGTAAGCCAACTGCAGCACGCAGGAAGGAGCTTCAGATCTACGATGCATTAGCAGCAACGCATCCGACCATCACACTCTCCAAATGACCTATTGAAGAAGTATTGACTATGAGAATAAAAATACTAAGAGTGTCTGCATATCAGTATGTGTGTCTGTGTGCATGTGTGTGTGTGTGTGTGTCTGTACATCTGTCTTCTAAGAGGCAGGTGTGCAATGTTGTGGGCTGAAACAACATTCTCTGACTGGCTAAAGAAGCGGCTGTGGTTTTGGGGACCCGACGATGAGAAATTTCCACCATTACATCAGAGCAACATTATGTCATTATGTAAGCGCCACATCTTCACCGAGAACACTCAGACCCTGGCCTGGCTGTCCCTCACGCGTGTGTAGAAAGGTTACTGATACATTATTTCTCCCTGCAACTGCAACATAATGGCAGATATCAGGAAACGGATGTGGTGTAATCATGCACTGCAGACAAAATGAGTTTGGATTTATTTCCGCAAAGGACGGGGCTGTGCGCTGTCTTCTTGAAAGGTGAAAGAGTTTTCACCAGGACTTGTTACTTAAAATCTAAGAAGTGAAAGTGTTTAATGCAATCAGGCCTTATAAAACTTGTGACTATGGACTTCTGAGAAGGATGTGTGTAACTTCAACCGATGAATTGGACATTCAGCATGTCAGCAGAGACGAAGTTCACACTAAATCAGTGGGTAAAATGTCATTTAAATATATATATATGTTAAATCTTAGTAATTTTCAAGTATTTGAACAAAGCTAGAAAATGTCCACAAGCAGAAGCTTTTAGCTGCACATATGCCTGTCCATTGTTGCCAATAATCCATTTCTTGTTTTTCTGTTCTTCCTTTTTTTAGGATATTTTCACACCTATGTGCTTTTGTCTGTTTATCAGACATTACAACCAAGGATGTCCACGACATTGTGCACCTTTGATATGTTTGTTAAATGTGGGGGAATAAAAGCCATATTAAGATTTTCTGAGTTCAAACATTTGTGTATTTGCCTCACTCTCTCTCATTTATCCTGTCACGTGACTTGTGTGCTGGGTTTTATTAGTTTTGTTTACCTATTTCAGTGTTTTTGTTACGGATCCTTGTGGTAATCTTATTTACTGACATCACTCAACAAATAAAGCCGACGTGCCTTAAAAGAAAGGACAAACATACTCACAGCCCATGTCTTGGTAAGTCGGAAGATGGGAGCGCTTTGTAACCCTGATACCACTGCCATGACTGCGTGAAGGTTGTTCATGTCACACAGTTTCTGCAAAGAGCAAAAGTATATCACTTTATAAATCAAGTCTATAGTGCAGACATTTTTTTTTTTTTAAAGGAACAACAATGTCACATTGTGTGTGGATGTGTCTACCTTGGCAGTACGAATATAAAGACTCAGCACCTCGGCTCTGATCTTCAACGTCTGTGCGTGGAGGATCTCTCGTACCACCCAGAAACTTGTCTGAATAACATAAATGCAAATAGAGATTATAGAACTCAGTAACACTCACAAACGTAACCAAAAAACTGCAGCACCAGAACCATACTGCAAAACTAATGACACAGCAAGTTGTGCACATGTCATGCTCTTCAGGATTTCAGCTATGTGCATATAAAGACAGGGAGTTCTGCCCTGTGAAATCTCCAGACTTCAGAGTTTAGAGCCAAGGCCTAGAGGTAGTCAAGACAACTCAGGGCTGAAACCAGTGGCTAGCAGAGAAGAAGAGCGCAGGATGCTAACACGAACAATCCATTAGATCTGAACAGCAGATTAGGAAGTAGGTCTTGAGGAAAAATAAGTAATACAGAGGAAAACTCATTAGATTCCAGCCGATTACACAACAGATACACATAATAACTCCTAATATGTCAACCAAGAAAAAAGGAGTGTGTCTATGTATATATGTGTGTGTGTGTGTGTGTGTGTGTGTGTGTGTGTGTGTGTGTGTGTGTGTGTGTGTTTAGAGTACTTGGCCAGACCAAGAGTGATGTTGGAAATCTGGCAGGTAGACTGCTGGTATGCCAAAGTTCTGATTGCACGTACACACACAGACAAGTCAGTGAATCAATCAGTGTTTAGGCTCTTGGGAGAGAGGGAATGGAAAGAGAGAAAAAAAGAGGAGTGAGGGAAGAGAAGAGGTAATGTGAGGGGAAGTTCGCCTCAACCCCGTAGGGCTCTGTGGGTTTTCGAACACCACAAATGTCTGCACACTTTGTTCCCATTAAGACCATCGCAGGCAGACTGACCAACCCCACTTTCTCCTGTAATACAGAAAAATATTTATCTCAGTCAGTTTCTGAAATTACTTTCTGACGCTGCTCCTTGTTTGCTCCTCTTCTCTCATTTTAGGCGTGTGTGTGTGTAGGGTCAATAGTGTACAGCTCCATCCTGTCCTACATTCCTGATGTGAGTCCACAAACTATAACCTGCAACTGTAGTTGCCTACCTTTTTCTGGAAACAGGCCCAAGGCTTGTTTTGATTTCAGGGAAGAAGTAAGAAAGCCAAAGAGCGAACAGATAAATTAGCCCAGATACTCGTTCGTTCCCTTTCCATGTTTTCTCTCATAAACAACAAACTAGTCAATGCAGAAATGCAGAAAATAGAGACAGATGTGCCTCATTTTCAGCATGGAATCGTTTGTAAAGAAGTTGAGGGAGAAATGAAAACAGAAAGACACAGATGGTGAACCCTGATTTCTACTGACCTTTTCTACTCTGACGTCTTGTCATGAAACAGTGACCTCGATGTGCAGATGCTGCACATCGGGTCACTGTTCTCCAGAACAGATTTTTATTGTTCTCCAGAAAAAAATAAGTGCCAGAGACATCTATTGTCAGATTTGTTGTCTGCCCCCAATGCGCAGCAAACAGGAGTTTCCAATGAGTATAAAAGACTGCAAAATATGTTGCAGTCTAGTTTTATAATGGAGGTCTGGACAAAATGTCTCAATTCATTATAGAGCACATGTCCTCATCTGCCATGTTCCCCCCCCTCTCATGTGCATGTTTTTTACCACTGCAGTCTCCTATGGCCAATGAAGTGTTTGAAAAGGGTCAAAACATTGCTACGATGAGGTCACTCAACAGTGAACATGCTTATGTCGGTGCACTTAGACAGAGTTTGGGGGGGGAGGGGGGAATAGGCTGTCCAGTATTTACAGATCTCATATACACCCTCAAGCAGAAATCACGTCTTTGGGGTGATGTTTATGAGCATATAAAGGCCTCCAGATGGGGCTGCACAGTCACGGTTCCACAATAATCGTAAATAAGCGGAAGCAGGGCCATCCAGCCACCAGCAGATAGCTTAGCTGTGGATCTGCTTATTTAAAGGCCTGAGGAGAGAAAGGGTGGGGTGGGACGTACACATCAATCTTACTTACTGGTTTAACTGAATAGGCTCTGGTTAGAGGAAGTGGATTACAACTGATAGGCGGTCTTTGGGTGTGGGTGGGACTATATCGGACTCCTTACTTGATAATACCTGTAGAATGGTACTGAGACTAATGTAGACTAGGTGATTAATCGATTAGCAAATCAACCAAATATAATTAGTGCTATTTGTTTTAAGTCATTTATTCAGTAAAATCCCAAACATTTGCTAGTTCTAGCTCCTCCCATATGTGCATTTGCTCACTTTTCACTATTTCACATCATACTGCATTGAAAACCTTCATGGTTTTTTGACTGCCAGACAGGCAATAGGCATTGTGAAGATGTTGATTTGTGGTATCTGTTGATGTTTTTTTGGCCCTATGATTGGTGTCCTGTCCAGAGTGTAGCTTCCTCTCTCTCTCAATGAATGCTGGGATTGACTCCAGCCTCCCATGACACTGCATAGGATAAGCAGGTATAAAGGACTGGTGTACGAATGAATGGATGGATGGATGGATGGATTTTCATTCCATGCCACTAATTTCCATTTAACTGTTCATCTGAAATTGCACTCGTGTGATGTCTTATTTGAGTTTTTCTTTGTAGTAAAACTGTTATGATAGGGCTTTTTCATATATGCATATATTGGTTATTATCACAAATAATTTTTTTATTGTGTCAGGTTCTGAGTTTATGATTTCTCAAAAATATATATTATTATACTGTAATCCCACACACTCAACTGGGTGTCCAGTGCAAAGAAAACTGTGCATTTAAGGATGAGTGGGCTGAAAAATATGCAATCATTCGACACAGGGAAGCATGAGACCTGTGTGCTTAATTTGCATTGAAACAGTAGCCATGCAAGAGAGCAGAATTTTATATGAAGCAATAATATAAATAATTTCTGAGAGAGACATAAACCTGTTGTTTCCATTGCTAGGGATTAATCCACCCTTCCCGGGCTCGTTAATGCCGTGGAAGTTTGGACCTCTAATTCACATGTTTCAATCATCCCTTTATTATGTGTGTCCGCATGTTCTGTATTACTACTGTATGCAAGTGACTCTCTGCACACAATCCACTACAACGAATTTGTGTTTTATCAACATAATGAGCAAATAAAGTGACTCTAAGTTATTCTCCTCCTGCCTCCTGCTAAAAAGCAGGACAGTTCTCTTCTACTCTGCTGCCTCCCAGAACATGGTGCCAGCAAAACAAGGAGTGAAGAAGAGGAATATGGCTTCGGCTCATGCTCAGGGGCTGTCTGGGACTCTCCATCCTCCCACTCTAAGTCCCATTATGCAAAAAAGCTCATTTTCCTTGGCTCCCAACAGCTGAATGTGTGCAGCTAACATCTTGAATCACCGTTTGGGATCTGGTATACACAGAGAAGTTTCCACAGAAACACATTCTTGTTAAATCATCTCATATTTATATTGGAGGCCAGCAAAGTGGGTCTTTAACCAAGTCTGGCAAAGATGTTAAAAGAAATGTTAAAGAGTATGGATGCCCCGTTACTTCATTACCAACAACTTCATGTTGGGATTTCATAGGATATTTCTACACGGGCTGCACCAACGAAGAGCACATTAATAACTTAAGGCATGTCTGAAATGTCAGCTAGTTAAGGACAGTGTCCTGTTGTCTTTCAGGACGATCTTGCCTGGGATCTGTTTATGATGCATGGAGACATTTAAATTGCCACCAACAGCAGGACACCCATCTCTCAGAGAGGAGGCAAGGTTACAATTTGGTACATGAAGGGTGGAGGGAGAAGAAATGATGGAAAGAGAAACTGCAATGTCTCCATTTCTAGATGGCCAAGGCTCATAAATTTTTAACACTGCATGGAGAATTGTTTTCTCTCTTTTAACTATCCTTTTGGGGGCGATTTGAAGTAGCAAATGAACATAAGAGCAATCTGTGTGTGTGTCAATGTGTACGTGTCTTACCTGGTTGAACCTACGGGTGAAGGCCACAACATTTGGAGCAGAACTGTGCTTCTCCTTCTTGTTCCAGCCACAGCTTGAGAGCTCCTGAAAATAATAATAATAACCTTTGTTTGTATAGCACCTTTCATACAGAAACACAGTCCAAAGTGCTTTACAAGACATTAAGAGTCTAAAAGTCAGAAGAAGCATAATAAAAGTAAAGGACAATAAGAGTGCATGAGTATATAATGAGAACATATATAGCACTGGTTAATGCAACATTAAACATTAAAACAAAGGGATCATTTAAAATATATGTGCATATATACATATATACATACACATACATATACACTCCACATGCATACACACACACACACACACAGATACACACATATACATCCATATACTGTATACATACATAGATTTACGCTTAGACATAAAAAGCAAAGGAGTACACAAAAGCAGACACAGAACCACAATAAAAATATAAACATATAAAATACAATATATAGAATGCATAAACACAGTAAAGCCAATTACTACAATTTAAAAGCCAGATTAAAAAGATAGGTCTTCAACTTCTTTTTAAAAATGGGAATTGAGGTTGCAGTTCTAATGTCCAATGGCAGGGTGTTCCAGAGTTTGGGGTCACAGAAACAAAAAGCAGCTTCACCAGTGTTCTTATGTAGAACGTGTGGAACATCTAAGAGAAAAGCAGTTGAAGACCGTAGTGCTCTNACCAGTGTTCTTATGTAGAACGTGTGGAACATCTAAGAGAAAAGCAGTTGAAGACCGTAGTGCTCTGGCAGGAGTATGAAACAAAAGGTAATCTTTGATGTAACATGGGGCAAGGTGATTATAAATAAGATGACTTTAAAATCAATTCTAAAAGACAGGTAACCAGTGCAGAGTAGCGAGCAGTGGAGTGATATGATCACTTTTCTTAGTATTAGTTAAAACCCTTGCAGCAGCGTTCTGAATAAGTNAGTGGAGTGATATGATCACTTTTCTTAGTATTAGTTAAAACCCTTGCAGCAGCGTTCTGAATAAGTTCTAGTTTTCTTATTGATTTCTTAGGTAGGCCAGTAAAGAGGGAGTTATAGTAGTCTAAGCTGCTTGTAATGAAAACATGTATAAGTGTTTCAGCATCTTTTTGTTTTAAAAAGGGTCTGACTTTAGCTATATTCCTAAGGTGAAGGAAATATATTTAAGTGACCCTGTTAAAATGAGAATTAAAATTTAAATCACAGTCTAAAATCACGCCTAAGTTGGTAACTTGCGTTTTGATCTGCTTGGCAAGACAACCGAACATAGAATGCAGTTTGTCTCTTTCTGTCTTTGGTCCAACTAGGAGGATCTCAGTTTTTTCCTCAAAAAACAGACACACAAACAGTCAGAGAAATGGACTTTTCACACATTCTTACTCCACCATTTTGAATATATCAGCATTTTACTGAATGTGTTTAACAGTCAGGTGGGAAGGGGAGAGAAGACGGAGAACAGGGGTATGATTGGACAGTCAGACGGGGAGACAGAGAAAGAAAGAAGCTCAGGAGAGATCCAGTCAGAGGCTCAGACAAGTCAAAGAACGCCCCCAAAAACAAACTGAACAGGCTGTGGAGGTGCATGTCTACCTCAATTTGAAACTGACTACTCACTAATGAATTAAATAGACAATTTTCTACCATTTTGAACAGCATATTTCTTTTCTATTCTGATGTCTTACTTAGCTCTAAACTGATCTTGTTCGAGAACTATTTGAGGGAATAAAATCAATATTTCAAGAACTCTAACCTAATTATAATATTTAGCCAGTGATTATTAATTAAGCAATTACTCTCATTATCATTATCAACATTTTCTTCATCCCTATATCCCTATAATTGTTTAATCTATATTAATGGCCCATCACAAGTTACTAGAGCCCAAACTGATATCCTCAAATTGCTTATCTGACCAACCACCAAAACACACAATAAATAATGGCACAAAACGGAGAAAAGTCAAAAATCTTCACATTTGAAATTAAGAAAACCTAATCAGCTTCAATCTTTTTATTTAATAAATGACATAAAAATGAAAATCAATCTTTAATACCGACTACGTATTTCATGTTGATTGACTAACAAAGTTAATAGTTTGAGCACTATTCTTAATACTTCTCTTACCAATAACAGCAGCTGTGGTAGAACGGGACTGACTTTGGATCGAGAACACAAAAAAATTACAATGTCCAAACTTGTTAATGTCTGAACCATCAAAGTACCAGGCTGGACACAGTTTGGCCTCAGTGTTGTCCTCTGTGATAATGAGGCAGAGATGGAGACCACACAGACACTACAAGGGGAACCCAGACCTGCTTTGGCCCCAGCGGTCCATCCAGAGGCCAGGGACACTGACGTAAAAGTAGGAAAAATGTTGTGCAAGCTCCCCACCTAATCCCTGCCAGCCCCCAGCCAACTTCAGCTAAAATATGATCAGCTGAATCAGGCTGCAGCTGCCCCACACAATACCCCCTCTGAGACTGAGCAACAAACTCCACCAATTCCTCACAACTTCCCTGAACGCAGACCACATCAGGACAGCTCCTCGCAAAGAGACGTCATGCTCATTCAAGTGTGAATCTCTCTGTGTGTGTGAGTGTGGAAATGAGTTAAGATGTGGCCAATGGCAGCTAAGACACTACGTATCAAATACAGATGTTAAAAACAGACGTTCAAGTGTGGATGAGGTGAGGCCTCTGGGTTTGTGCTGACTGAGTCAAGATGAGGATAATAGGAATGAGAAGAAAGGACAGCGGAAGGAATGCGGAGGGACAGAAGGTAACAGGGTAGGAAATCCGACAGCATCTTTCTGCCATCATGAGAGCATCCATTTTCGAGTTTGAGTGTCGTCCATGTCAAGGGGACAGAGCAGGGAGCAGCAAAAATAGAGGGCAGGAAGCTCTAGCCTGTCTCAGCCTCATCGTTTATTTAACATCTGTCCTTTTGTAAATAAGCACTTCCCTTCTTCCTGCCATCATGTCAATCATTCTCCATCGTACCCACGGCTAGCTGATGATTCCCAGAAAAAGATGTTCCATAGTTAGTGGGAGGTGTGTGTGTCTCCCACAGTTCAGACCGCTACCTGACCACCCAGATACAGAAGCCCTGAAAAGAGACATGCACATACACGTCCCTCTCAGTAAGACCAAAACATTTCAACCTAAACTTTGGACCATGTGGCCTGTTTTCTCAAGTGAAAGGAGCCTAATCTGGGCATCTATCCTCCTTACTCATGTTGAAAACACAGTAAAATATTGAGACTAAACCGTTAAAGCTCTGTTGTTATTCAGCTATTATGTAATAACTGCTTGCCTCATTGGTGTTAAAGCAGGGGGAAACTGTTCCACCACTTTTCCAAAAAGCTGTTAGGACATTATTTCCTTTATTTTTCTTTTGCCTTTATGGTCTCATTAGACACTTGAGCATAACAAACTACAGGCAACGTTAAAAAAAATCTGACAACAGCAGAGTCTTTAGAGGAAGGCTTTGACAAGGCAGCTCTGCTAAGGACGGGGTTTTAAATGCTGCAGTAAAGGAGCACAATAAAAATCCCTCTTCGCCAGACCACAGACAGCCTGTCATTTCCACAGGCTGAGCTGAATTTTTATTAAGCTTAAGTCCTGTGGGACTGCTAGGTTATCAACAATATTGGGTGAATATAGTTATTAGTTATCTTGAGGGTTGTCAAGTGAAATTTATATCATCCGAACCTTTATTTAAACTAAGAATCACAATCTTCACACAGTAAGAAGGTAGGCCACAAATTGGGATTATTTCATGTGAAATATTGCTTCCATTTCTTTTTTTGTCTACAATGAGGAAAGATGAGGTGTAAGAATCTCTGGTAATCGGATGAGATGCCACAGGGCAGCACAGGAAAGATATGGTGCAGGATGAAACACAGAGGAATCTGAGGGAAGTGTGAAAAATTGAGCCGCAAATGAGAGGAGATTGTGGAGCCTGGATTTGCTATGGTTGCATTTAGAGTACAATGGAAAATCTGCAAAGCTCTATCAAAAATCTGTACTTCAGCTTGGCCTATAGGCAGCCCGTACCTCCATACTACAGACTCTGCAGGGACCTCCAACCCTGCAGGAGCCTCCATTATCTTTATGCGCACACTATAGAAAAATGGCTTTTCCAGGAGTTTTTTATTACATGTAGTGAATGCAATTCTTAAGGTGAAGCAGATTGTCTGTCACGGCTTGTAAAAGCAGACCAGGAAGAGGCTGACATAAAGATTCCGAAGTATGGTTATCTTGGCTGAAGGTATCCCAGTATATGAAATAATCTTGATAATTATTGATGAAAGATTACAATAAACATCCATGTGTATTACAACCTTGGGGGTTTAACATTTGTCCAATTTGGGACAAAAATGGAAAAAATCTAACAGCCTACACTATATATCATACATATACTCAGTCATAGAGATTTACTGACTTTTTTCACATGTCAGCAGTTACGAATGTGTATGACTTCAAGCAGAATATTGGGTTTTTAATCTCACAATCAGCGCTGGAATTCATTCAAGCTGCAGACGAGTCAAGTCGGAGAGTATGAAATGTTACCTGCTCCAACTATACGTCATCATCATCTCCACGACTCACAGGGGAATTTCAGCCTCCTCAGACATACTGGGAGGAAATGACCCTCTGTGGCATGTAAAATGCAATCTGATAACTATTCCCTGAGAGCTGAGACAAGACTTGCCAGCCAAAGCAACCAAATTACTTCCTTGGCTGTTGTTACGACTGCGTGCTAAAACAAAGGCAACCACCCCAGGAAGTTCAACATCCTCTCTTCCTCGAAGCCTCCATTTCAAAAGCATCCAGCTGGGAATTATCAGCAGCAAGTCTGATTAAGAAATTAGAAATGCCCCCACTGGGTCAGACAAACCAAAAGAAAAAGATGAAGGAAGTCTTTTCTCTTATGCACCTTTAACTCATCACCTCTCTTGTCGGCCAGTGGAGCCATCCCATCTCTTCACTCTTGCTAAACAGAACCAGACCATTGCTTGAACATATTAGTAAATCCTACCTCATAAATTTAGATAAGAGGAAAACATTTAGCCACCTGTTTTTGCAGCTTGACAAGCCCCTCATCTCCTTTTTCCTCCCCTTTCTATGATCTATCTTGTCATTCAATTGCATATTAATTTAAAGTCGAACAGTTCAAGGATCTTGCTGGTGTTTCAGCTTGGAGTTGGAGATTCAATTCAATTGTTCTATACTATGGATTAATTGTACCTAGGAGAATAGCTTCTGGAGTTCCCATCAATGTATCTTTTTTCCTCCTCCCTTCAGACACGTGAATATTATAGCGTGCTGATGAGGATCCATCACGTGCATGAAGTAAATCACAGAAAACCTCATGGATGGGAATGTCATTGAGACATCATGGAAAGCAGATGTGTTTAGATTCTGTCTTTGACATGGTGGGCAGTATAATGCTCCAGACCCAGCCATATTTGTAAATCCCTGAGCTCTTATTATGTCATGAGATGTTGGCCTCTCTAGAGTTCTGCTTTTTTATAGTATATTCTCCACTTTGAGTACGTAGAGTTGGAATCGGTAAAAAGATAGAACAAGTGAAGTATGCTTGCTCCCTAAAGGGGTTGGCTGGGCTTATCCCATCTTCTTTAGCTTCTCCAAACATTGGTGTCTCCATCCACAGTTCCCATATAATCCTTTACTGCTATTGTGACGTATTATTTTCTTCCTTGTCCAGAAGGCTTGGCCAGACCTTTCAGGCTCCTCGCCATACATCTGCTCCACGTCAGTCTTGAAACACTTCACTTAATGAGATCCTCGGTTCTACTGTGATCTCGTCTGGGGCAATTTTTCTGCGCATGCTTCACTCACAATTAAAGCTGCTATACATGCAAAGCAAAGCAAATGTAACAGCATTTGGACATCGTGCTCTCTGTCTCCTTTCTTTCTCTGTCACACACATATTAAGACCGTTATGATGTGTTTATGGAGAGAGGAAAATAAAACTTAGACCACCAGGCCAAGCTGTAGCTTGTTTATGGTCACTTCAAGTATTTTAAGAAGTGAGTGCGGTTACGTTCTAGTCTTGGGGAAATAGAGTAACATTAGAGAATCTCAAACACAAAAGACCTCTGCTGTGGGAAGTTGCATTTATGTCACACAGATGACAGCATTTTCATCATGCAGCAATGAACCTGAAGGGTAAGTTGAGTTTTGTATTTCTAAAAGTATGTAGTAAAAACATTTCTAATCAAAGCAACCACAAACCGGGACTGGTTTGGAAGTGATCTGTTGGAAAATTGGATCCTTCTAATGTTTGTTATTATGCAAGAAGTCAAAATATGTCAAGCTGAATCACTCTTATGAGCATCTGGGGTTCAGTAATGTGAGAAACTGTACCGGCGATATCAACCAAAGATCAACTCCCTTGCATCTATTTAACTGATGAAAATTACAAAATCACATTATGGAAAATGACACACTCTTTACCCGCTGCCAACTTTATCCCTCATTTAAAGAAAATACTTCCAATATAACCAAATATTTTTTCCCTTTTGTAACTCCACTGATGGCTATAACTGCTCTCCATTTATTTGTGAGCCACGCTTGGGCTACAACTTGTGTGTTCCTGTACTTTTCAGTTTCATCTCGTCACGTTTAATGGTTGTTTCAAAAGCAAAAAGGGGCTGTATGTCAGTAAAAACACTATTGTACCACACAAGGACTCAGCTAAGTTACTTAATATTTTCCAACTTGGGCAGTGAAACAGTAGGCGTGCACCAACACACACCTGCTATTCTCATCATTTGTGTGAAGGGCAAGGAGATTGACAGCAGTGGAAACTGCAGTTGAGCTCAGTTCAGTCAGATTTGCATAGCTTTTTTATTTTTTTATTTTATTTTTTCTTTTGAGGGAAGCGTTCTGAGGGAAAAAAGCACAGTGGGAGCAGGAAGAGCCTCTCCGTCCTTCCCCGTCCCTGCCAGGATGCTGCTGGGTCACTCTGCACACTGAACACTCTGCTCCTTCTCTCTCTCCAGACCGCAGTCTTCATCTCCCATCAGCAAGCCCCCTCACTCAGCCCAGTGTGTGCACCAAACTCCTTTCCAAATGCCCTTTCTCCCTCTCACTTTTCCCCACATCGTTCTTTTTTTCTTTCCCACTTTAAGTCCTCAAATCCTTCTTAATATTCAAAGCACATAACCACCCTGACTGTCTAATCTTCATTCTAAACTGCTCTTGCCATTCTTTCCCAAATTGCTACACTGGACCGAAATGCAAAGACAGTGTTTTATTAGGCTTGTAAAGCCCATTTAACTGGCCAGTCAGTCAATCAGCATTCGGTCGAACCAGACCAAACACAGCAGCATGTTTGCATTTGTAAATCCCTCAGCAGGCTGTGTATGTATGTGACTCGGGCCGAGCAAAGTTAAGACTTTTGGGCTCAAGTTCAGACAGCTTTAATGATTTCCCTCTCAGTGGAGAAACATTTAGTATCACTGCTCAGACAAGCACTGAGGAAAGCTTTAATCTCTCTTCTTTTCCATTACTCAGACGCAACAATCAAGATTCAAAATGGTCAAGCTGCACTATGACGCACTTGTTTGAGTTGACACAGATATTATGGTTTAAACTAAATGAAAAAACTGGTTCTGAGAAGGAGATGAGGCCGTGTCTTCCAAGAAGAAAGGTGAGATTCAGACAAGCAAGTACAAACACAATGGCATAAGTCAAACTGTACCACATCAAGCAGGGCTATGGTTTGTGTGCTGCTTATAGAAGCCCACAGTGGTCAACCTAAATGTAGTTTATCCATGACTGCTGTCAGGAAAGGCTTTACAGGCCAACGAGACAAGACGTGAGACTATAATGATTTTCAAAGTGCACAAGAGCGAGTTAAAGCAAATTCCCTTGGTCTAACTCTTCTTAACTCATCCTAACACATATAATGAACAAACATAACATCCAAGTTTCTTAATCTAACATCTGAATTTGATATTACAGACTTTGCCACACACGGTTGTATACACGGCATTGCCCAAACTCAAAAACAAAAAGTGTTTAGTGGTAATTCCATAGCCCCACTTGATTTTCTCACACGAGATGTCAAAACAGGTCATCCATAACCCCTTCTCCCCAGATATGACAGCAGCTCACCTCTGGCTGGATGGCTTTGAACACAGGAGCATCCATGAGTGTAATCTGGCCCTGGGGGAGACAAAACACAACAACCATAAGAACTGCTATGTTCAGACTGGGACATAATACAATACCCAAAATAGCTAAACTGCCATGAAATTATATTGGACACATCACAAATATTAGATTTTGAAGGTTAAACCCACAAAACACAGTGAATTATCCTGTCTGCAGCACAAAGAATCTTCCCTTCTGTTTTGACAAAGAACCAAAAACGTATTCATTTTACTGGTCGTACCTTATAAGGGTTGGATTAACCAGGAGTTGGTTCCACACATATAGATTCTGGTTTTGATTATGGCTTAGTTCTATGTTTGATGCTCAATTTAGCAGTTTCTAAAAACTCGTGTTCCCAGTGTTCTCATTTCTTGCTCCAAATCTCTGTTCAAAAAATTACATATTGAACCACGTTTTCCTCTCATTAGTTACAACATAGCTTTAGTTGTGAGATATGGTGGTAAACTTGATTATTTTTTGGGTTAAAATTAATCAGTCTTTCTGCAAGTATGACTGATTTGCATAGCAAATCTGAACTCTTTGCACTGACTCACCAGTTAATTAGATACAGTTTACTGTAATCCAATACAATAGCCCTGTACTAAATCCTACCTATGTAATGTGTATAAGATTTAGTTTTTTTTTTTTTTTTTTNTTTTTTTTTTTTTTTTTTGTCCACCTCTGCTAATATACATGATGATACATTTATAAATAAATGAAAGTATGTGAGATTTGGGAGAGATGTGAAATGAGAGCTTGAAGGCAGAGAAGGTAGAGAGTGCCCTCTTGTGGCTGAATTGGGTGGATCCAGAGATGACCATCAAAACCTCAATCTATTATTATTAAGAGAAAAAAATGTTTTGTTTTGTTTTTTTGAATTATTAATAGAAAATGCATCATGACTCCTCGCAGCATGGTAAAGCTCGTTCAACAGTAAGGTGACACTCCAGAAGAGCTGTGGAAAATCTGTGCAGAGGCAGCCAGGAGAAATCTATCAGGAGCTGCTTGGCATTACCAAGCATCATCAATTATTACCGATTCAAACTCTGACCCCATTTCCTCCTCTATCATCCAATCTCCTCCTATCTCAAGTCTGCATGTCCCATTTGTGCTTACTGAACCTCTTTAAACAACCTGACAGGCAGGTTAGCCAGAAAAGGACAGATAGCCAAGCAGACGCACAAAACACTTAACTTACCGCATATTCTTCAGGAGTGACTTTCAACACGTCGAACACAACAGCATCAAAACTCTTCTTCAGCTCTGAAGAACCCTTATCACTGAGAGATTCTGAGCTGCTGCTCTTCTAGATGAAGATATAACGTACATACACACACTTTTATAGTTAACGCTTTGAGCCAAACGCACAGACCAGCGGATGGGAAAATTGAATATCAAGGGCAAACTGTCTGAACATTCATCACAGTCATCCAGGTAGTAAAACGGCGAGGAAGTGCAATCGCTCATTGGACCTTCTTCAAACTCAACAATTTAGGCCAGTGATTGCATTTCAAAGATTTACACGTTGAGGGCAAACAAACAAGAATAAATTAATATTGCAAAGATAAAGTGGAGGAGTGTGCAGGATTGGAGTGAGTGAAGCTACACTAACTTCAACAACAGCACCCAGTTATACCAAATTCATCTGTTAACTTCTTTTCTCAGTTATTTCACCTAATAACCTTCTACATTTCTGTGTTTAGAGGCAAACAGTGGAAGGAGATGCAATAAGTGGGTGTGGCCTCACCTCAGAGACTGTGGCAGCGGTGGTGGTGATGATGCTTGATTGGCCATTAGGGAGGTCCATCGTTCCCACACCATCTAGGTCTAGCGCAGCAGACCATTCATCATCCTAAGCTGCAGCAAAGCCCGCCCGGCCTTCTGCCACACAAGACACACACAATTTACTATTGCAAACCAATTTTGCAACATCTTCAGCCATTATCTCCTACACATAGACTGATCATTTAGCTTGTTGCTGGCAGCACCACCTGCTGGTTAAACTAGGAGTAGAAAGGTGCTTCAGTTTGTCATTAAAAGGTTTTGACTTTGTATTTCACCTGCGGGAAATTCATTGTGATTGAGCTTATGCTGGTACTGAAAGATCTGACAGGGCCAGCTCATGTCCCAGCATGCCTTTCATGGCAGGCGCATGCACACTTTTACAATCTGTCATTTACTATGCATGGGGGAGTCAGAACAGAAGGAGCTTAGGCTCAGCATTTGGAAGGGCTCTTCTGTGAAAGGGCGTTGAAGAAAGCAGCTGTCAGTCAGGCACATTAAACTAAAACAGCTTACAGTCACTGACAGTTAAACTACTGAAGGCAAGAAAGACTTTTTCCTTTTGTCGGCTGGCTGCACAGATCAGCAGCAGCGGAGATCCTGAAATGCATCGAGCACACTCACTAGCATTCACAAGCCAATCTTGGCAAGACAATGAAGTGACTGGTGAAACAAACAGAATTAGCAAGCAAAGTGTCACCCACATTTGGTTAGTGTTCATGATCAGAACTGATCCAAGTACCAAGCATTTCATTATGTTCATTAGATGCAAAGTTATCCATCTGTATACTCGTCATTCATGCTGTTGTCAGTTGGATACTGTGAAATAACAAATATGCAAATATACATAAAAACAAAAGCTTGTAAAATAACAATGATATGAATCTTACATAGCTTAAGCTGTAACTACTCTGCTTGATGTCTTTCTTGTGGAAATGACTAATCAATTATCAACACTCAAGTAATTTATCTTTGGATCGATTAATAGATCATTTCAGCATCAACTAATCAGTGTGGCACAGTTTGCATTTTGTATATTGTTCAGTGACAGTAAATCACAACCCTGATATTTTGTCTCACAATGGAGGACGTTTATAGATCTCGCTCATGGCAGCCATTTTAACCTTTCAAACACAGGTGGAAGTGAACACATTTATATGGTTGTATTCCATTTAGTTGTTCCAGGGTCCAGTATTGCACACGTTGGCTTACTGCAAAGCCACATAGCTAAGAGACATAATCAGTGTTATTACATCTGTAGTTTTCCAGCTACAATGAGTTAAAAATGTTGACTGTGGGTCTATTATCCCAAAACTCAAGTCATAAAGTACCTGTCATGGTATCTGAAAAAACTTGAATTTATTTGCCAAGTAACAGAACTAAACAGCTGCACTGATGCAACACAGAATATTGGTGCATCTTTGTTAGTTTCCCCTCATTTCTTTAATACTCTGTTGCAAAGAAGGAAAAAAAGACAGTCTTCCCTCGGCGTCGGGGGTTACAGGAAGCACACTCGGTGTCGGGGGTTACAGGAAGTTGGGCAAGGAAAACTAGTTTGACTGTCCACTGATAACATCACAGTGTCTCAGGTTCAGAATGGGATAGGTTCAGAGGTCTTACTCAAGCGTTCAATGCTCCATGAATCCATGCCATGAATATAGAGTAAAATATAGAGCATAGTGAGTATTTCTTTTATTTTTTATTTTTGGCATGCAAATGACTTCTTTTAAAGGTAATGCTTCAATATTCCATCTTATTTCTCTCGACTCTGGATTCATATTTCCTCAGTTGATTGTTATGTTGATTATTCCTCTTTTCCTAACTGTTAACTAAGAGAGAAAATGCAGGCTACTCTGTGTGTGTGTGTGTGTGTGTGTGTGTGTGTGTGTGTGTGTGTGTGTATGTGTGTGTGTGTGTGTCTGTCTTTCTGTCTGTCTAACTGTTTGTCTGTCTGCCTGTCCATCTTATTGGTTGGCTCAAGGCTCAAACTGAAATGGCCTGTGCTTTAAGAACCATTAGCCGCCTTCAGCTGTCTTTTGCATTGTGCTAAGCCAAGAACACCAATACATCATGTCAACTCCCT
>VXCM01001495.1:0-112117 GCA_014773175.1 Lucifuga dentata | reverse complement strand
CAATGACGTAGAGCAATTCATGGAAGGGGAGTGGCTTCTTAACATTCTTTAGAAGCCGGCATTTCTTTACCGGCATTTCAGTATTATCCCGCGAGGGAGGCAGTTCAGTGTACTATTTATTTATTTATTGTAGGTTTTTTAATTTTTTTGGAGCTAAACATGCTCGGCTTGTGCCTTTACGTTCCTGTTTCCAATTCGGACCCGATTGAAGTCGAGTATTTCGAATCCAACGGTCTACCGTCGGAGCTGAAATCTCTCTTCAACAAGCTGAGCGTGTTCCTGCCTTCGCAAGAGTTTTCGACCTACCAAAAATGGCGAAAGGTAAATAAAAATAACTTAAACTTTCAACTTTTGAAATGGTTTAACCTTTTATTAACCACACAATAGCATATCTTTGAATTATTAAAGATTTATTTTCTTACATCGTATGACTTTGTGAATGACTTCCAGCCGGTGTTTCCGGGAACCGGATGGATTAGTATGAAATAGTGAAAAAGCCTTACGACTAGGCCGCACAGCTGCCCGGCTTCCAGAAAAAAACCACGAGCACGCTTATAACAGTTGTGTAAACAGTTTAATTGTTTTGTTAAAAATGCTGCAAGATTGTTTGTCTACGTTTGGTCCGTTCATAACCAATCCCATGCTTTTTAAGAAACGTGAATAAATCTACGCGGTCTTTCGTAACCGTTAAAGGGATATTCCAGTCAGTTTAAATGGTTGATCCACCCTAAAAAGGAATTCACGCGGCGCTAAATCGTTGAAGTAGGTACCTGCAACCACATGTACACATAGTGATAATACTTATGTTGCGCTTTTCTAAAAACTCAAAGGAACAATAAATACGAAAGCAACAGAGTAAAAGATAAAAGCACCAGAGAAGCAAAACTACAAAAAAGTGAGAAAAAAAACCCATTAAAGCATGAAGCATGCAGTATTATTTGCATTAATACAACAGGATAAAAACTGTAATTATCATGTCCATCGTAAATCCTAACGTCCATTGAGATGCAGTATCTAAAATCAGGTTACATAAGGTGACCATAAAACCTCAAGGTGATCAATGTATATTTAAATACAGAAACAGTGCAGATGTATGGCATTTTTTTAACCTCATAAATAACCACAGATTATTATCAAAGTTAAAATACATTAAGTTTCCTTTTAGGAATTAGCTTAAATGTTCTGCTTAACCCAAAACACTTGTTAACATTTACCATTTATACTCAAAGCAAAAAACTGCAAACCTGACCCCTCTGATTTTGTGCTGTCAATAAGAGTTATGCTTCCCTGACCCACTTTTCACCTCAGATTTTTGGATATTGATTTTTAGATATTGCACCCAAAATGAGGTAACATTATCGTTCATTATCAGCGCAGCTGTACCTAATGTGACATCCCAGTTTTGATAATTTCTGATTCCCGGGTGACATGTACAGAAACGGTGACTGAAGCTAGTGTGCAGCACAGAAAATTATTTAATTCTTCGAGTGAGTGACATGGCATTTCCCTTTAACTATGCTGCAAGTCACATTTATGCACTTGGACAGGTAGTACAAGCTGCAGAGGAGAGCAGAAATGTCCAGAGAATATGATTACTGTGTGACCATCATGTGCTTGTACAGTAGATGGAGCCTTGATAGGTCAGATATCAGTACTGGATCGCAGGCTGGAGGACTGCCAGTGTGTCCTCATCCTGTTTTAGACCAGTCAGTTTGAGCTTAGGTAGGATTAAAACAGGTTAAAGCAGGTTGGTTTGCAGTTGAAGTTAAAGATAGTCTGAGGCGTCTGCTACCTAATACCAGAGAAATGGACGTCAGTCCCAGTCATTCAAGACAGCCAAGAGGCCTGCAGCTTGGCAAGTGGGTCATGTGCTGTCCTGTGGGGTCATGAAACATAAACTGGGACATCTTTAAAGCTCCTGTGTCACATTCAAGATATTTGGATTTGACTTCTGATATATTTAATTGCTTCTGGCTTTAATTTGGTCCACATTGCTGCGCAGTTTATTTTCTATGAATTGATAAAAGGCTCATAGTGAATGTTGTCTGAGAGCAGATGCAGCAAAGGTCATTCAGGTTTCGATGCTTGTCTTTTTGGCTGGTCACATTTCAGAACTGGCCGTTCCTGTTGGATAATTAATTTGTTTTGCTGTAGCAGTGCACATGACTCCTGCAGTCCACTGCATGTCGTCATCAAGCTGCTGAAACTGTGGGTTCTTCTTGACCCTGTAAAAAAACTAGATTGACATTTCACTTTTTCACCTCGAGTTTGCTTACTTGTTCAGTATTTTTTCTGGGAACTTAACTCTTAATCTTTCAACAGCCCCTGTCATTCAGATCCTACTTAAATAGCAACTTAAAGGACAGGAAAACTTTGTCCACTTGTCAAAGTGGCTGGTTTATTTCAGCTAACTTTGTAGAACACTAGACTCTAATGAAGCAGATTAACCTGTTCCATAACCTATATCTATCTATTTTTTCCCCCCACAGAAATCTTTGAAAAAGGAAGAAAATGATTTGGATGGGCAGCTGGACTTCGAGGAATTTGTTCACTATTTGCAAGATTACGAGAAAGACCTGAAACTAGTGGTGAAAAGCCTGGACAAGAAGAATGCAGGTATGGCAGCAATGTTCTGACTCAGCTAAAGTTTGCTTTTGCTGCAAACACATAGCTGTGCGTTCACGCAGAATATCTGCATCGTCATGCTCATTGGCTCTAGTTACTGACCTCTAAGCTGCGGTTTGTTCAGGTTAGAGGTATTTTGTCTTACATCTGATCTTTGCTTCCTTTTAAGGCCGCATTGATCCCAAGGAGTTAATGCAATCACTTTGGGACCTTGGTGTGCATATTTCCCAGCAGCATGCAGAGAAGGCCCTCAAAAGGTAACTCCATTGGGATGATTGTTAAAATTTGCGGGCCTCGCCAGTTATTTCTTTCAACATGTTGGCATGTACGCTCTCCCTCCATTTAAACATTCAGTGAAAGGCCTCCATCAACCTCATCAGGCATTTTATTCATCAAATCTGAATTGTCAGTTTAACATGCTGAATTTCTTATTTCTTTTTTTTAAAGCATGGATAAGAATGGAATGATAACGATCAGCAGTAATGAATGGAGCAAATACCCCACGGTGGAGAAGACGGACAGCATTCCTGAGATCATCCTCTACTGGAAACACTCCACGGTGAGTTCAGCTGCCACTGAAACCACAACTCAGACTCAAACCTGGGCAAATGTAATAGAGAAGCCGTACAGCTGCTCTCTGACCCCTAAACACTGCAGAATTGATTCATTAGGCTGACAAAGGACAAAAATAGACAGAAGTCTTTTCCTAAGTGTCAGTGAGGGAAAAGAAAGAGATAATGTCTCTTTGCTTTTCAAAATAATAACCATTATTTTTGGTATCAAGCTTTTGTAATGTTTCCTAAAATTTTCCAGTGTCTAATTGCACCTGGCCAGTCTGTAATCCTCTGGCAGTAACAGCACATTTGCTGATGTTATCACTGAAGTATTCCGGGTGCTTAAAGTGTTACACCTTTTTCCATGTCTGTAATAAATAGGTCAATTAAAATCCCTCTGAGGAGCTCAATCAGCACAAGTTGCACGTCAGCAATTAAGAATCGGTGCTCCCCTTTGAGTGGCGTTGGCCCCATTCTGCAAGGATTACATTGGCTTTACCACTTAGTCTAGCTGTTACGTAAAAGGTGAATTGCAGTTGCAGCATGTGGCGGTTCAAGTTATATAGCACAGCCACCACGGGAATGACGATGTGATCTCAGAGTCCTTTCATAGGAAAAAGGTCCTTTCAAGGAAAAAGCTGCAGGTTTCATTCCCACAGCAATGGACATGCGCTTTTCTGTGTCCTTGAGCGAAACGTGCTACTCACTCAGCCAGGTGTTCAAGGTTATAAAAAGCCTTTAATTAGGGCAGAGCAATAATTTAATCATTTATTGACCCTCATTGAAATTATGCAGTGGTGACATGACAAACGAACGTTCTTCATTTAGAACTTAACAGTGAACTCTAAAACCAGTTTGGGGAGTAGATTTTTTTTTTTTTTTTTTNTTTTTTTTTTTTTTTTTCTTGCGAATTCATTTTCGTTTGGTGCATTTCTTCTTGTTCTGCCTACTCTTAAAAGGGGATCAGAGCAGATCCACCAGTGCAGGTTCAGATAGATCTGCTGGTCTCTCTTCTGCTCCTGACCTACATCAGATGCTTTTATAACAACACACCTTTTTATGGACTTGGCCCTTTGACCTTTGCTCAGGGAATGTCATTAAAATCTGCACGGCTCCAGTCATAAAGCAGTACAGAGCCTCGGTTCCCCCCCCCCCCCCCCCCCCCCNCAACCAGTTGTTGACCGACACAGTAGTGCCTGTTAAATCTGAGGCTCCTTGGGGGGGGGTCATGACCTTTATGACTATGCATTCTCTCCGTCACCATAGATATTTTACGAGTTAACTAGCTGCTTGCATAAGCAGAGGGCATAGGGAGGAAAATTGCTTTTAAGATACTTTTTAAAAATGCGCATTGATTTGAGTTTGAGGATGCCTTTCCACAGTCAAGCAGCCACGATGACAAACATAGAAATATAATTTTAAAAAACAACCAGATTTGATCATTCTCAACATAAAACTACTTGCCAAGTCTGTTTCTGTCTAAAAACAAAATTTAAAGATTTAAAAATTTTAAAGCCATGTTTCCCTGCTGGATTGATGTGTCCTAGTTTCTCATAACTTTTTTTGGGATTTGGCTTGATATAGGACAAGAATCCTTTATTTGCCAGAGGCCACAGTGAAATTAAAGTCAATCATTATCAAAGTTCAATCAGGCTTCACGTCTATTGTCCCCGTGTCTTAATATTTCCTTCATGCTTGTATTCCCGGCAGATATTTGACGTGGGTGAGAACCTAATGGTGCCTGATGAGTTCACCATAGAGGAGAAGCAGATGGGGCTGTGGTGGAGGCACCTTGTCGCAGGCGGAGGAGCCGGAGCTGTTTCCAGGACCTGCACGGCTCCTCTGGACCGACTCAAAGTCATGATGCAGGTAAGACCGTCTGCACGGAGTCACCATCCCAAAGCCAGACACATAGGTTCCCTTTCACAAATGAAACTTGAACTTAAGCTTCACTGGATGGGGAAAAGTGTAGAAACTCAAAAGTGAGACTTTGGACCTCCATAATTATCCTCACATGGTCACGTCTATGTTTTTTTTTAATGTGAAATAACCTTGCCTGAAGTCATGATCCACCCCTTTGTAATCACAGATGGCAAAATCACAAGGAACTGTTAGTTATTTCTCAAGAGCAAGTTACCTAAAGTCCATAAAGTGGTTAATATGTAAGAAAACAAAATATGTGAAAGATCAGGAGGCCAAAGTCCAGCAAAAGACGATCTGCCTCGCCAACCAGTGAGGGCTCACAAACGGCTGTTGCACCCTCCACCGTATTCAGCGTCATCAGGTGACCTGAAAGTCTAATGTGCAGCGATAGAGGATCTGTGTCAGCGGCCTGGATTTGCGTCAGTTGTCAGGTGTGAAAGTCAACTTTGAAACATGCAATAGACGGGTCATCCACCTGACTTTGGTCCCCATCGATCTTTGATTGTGTGACTTGGACAACAAGTTTATTTGCTTGATCATTCAACAAACTATCGAGTTGGCAGAAGCTTTTTGTTTTTTTTGTTTGTTTTTTTTTTTTTCCCCCNTTTTTTTTTTTTTTCCCCCTCCACTGCCAGTTAGATTTTTTTATGATGGTATTGGATCCCCAAAAAGTAGCTGTAGGGCTGCACCTCATGATTAATTCTATCAATTTATATTTAAGTCCTCAATAATAATAACACATGGTTCCAGAGCTAACAATGAATAACCCCCCCCCCCNCCCCCCCCCCCCCAAATTATTACATTTACAATGATATGATACTGAAAGGCAGCACATCATTATATTTGAGAAACTTGAACCAGTAAATTCTTTTTGGATTATACTGCATAAATGACTTAAAACAGCTCATCGATTCTCAAAATATTTTCTTGTCAGGTTTATGGTTCCCGAACCAACAACATGTGTATCATGAGCGGGCTGATTCAAATGATCAAAGAGGGTGGCATGAGGTCGCTGTGGCAAGGGAACGGTGTCAACGTCATCAAAATTGCTCCTGAATCCGCCTTGAAGTTCATGGCATATGAGCAGGTACGATCGTCTAAACCTGAAGTCATTGCTGCTGTGTGTAATGTGACAAACATGTCTGAAAACATTGTTTTCTGTTTCTGATGTTGGTTCTTCATATTTTATTTTCTACATATTTTCAGATCAAGCGTTTGATTGGCAGTGATAAGGAGACTCTCAGCATTCTGGAGCGCTTTGTGGCCGGCTCTCTGGCTGGGGTGATCGCTCAGAGCACCATCTACCCCATGGAGGTGATTATCCCATTACATTTAAGATCAAAGTTATAGAAAGTATTAAGGAGCCTTTTTTTTTTTTTTTTTTTTTAAACGCTTATCCTAAGATTGTAACCAGAGAACAGCTTTTCTTGATGGAACGTTGAATATATTTACAGCATCATTTTAAGGAAAAAATTGAATAAGCAACACTGAATTTCCAGTTTTCAGAGTGTAAAGCAGCTTTACATAATCCAGCACGCATTCCAAACCTAACGCATCCGTCTCTGCTTGCTGAATCTGTGCTCAGGTGCTGAAGACACGCCTTGCTCTGAGGAAGACAGGTCAGTACTCTGGCATCTCAGACTGTGCAAAGCAGATTTTCAGGAGAGAGGGTGTCAGCGCGTTTTACAAAGGCTACATCCCCAACATGCTGGGCATCATCCCCTACGCCGGCATCGACCTGGCAGTGTACGAGGTGAGCTTTTGTTTTTCTTTTTTCTAAACGGCAGTTAGAATTATTTGGTTTCTGTGAGTGTAAATGTTACAGACGGCAGCATGTGGCGAGAACTTTTTCACATATCAGTCAAGAGTTACGTTTTGGAATTTGGTCAGCTCGAGGAATTAACGCTAATTAGCTCCAGTTGATAAATCTGCCAGGGCTGGTTTGCATTCCGGCTTGCAGTCAACAGTTAAAATGTACACGTCTTAAAAGTTGATGTTAATTATATAGTCAATGATTTCAGCTTTTGCGATATAAAAAAAAAAAAAAAAANAAAAAAAAAAAAAAAAAATTACACTTTCTGATTTCAATTTTTGATATATGAAAGATCAGTTGCTAACAGAGGTGACATTTTTTTCGGTCACTAAATCTAACCTTCTGTTTTGCTCCTCAGACACTGAAGAACAGCTGGCTGCAGCAGTACGGTACAAACAGCTCGGACCCTGGCGTGCTCGTCCTGCTGGCCTGTGGAACGGTTTCCAGCACCTGTGGTCAGCTGGCCAGTTATCCACTGGCTCTGGTGCGAACCCGCATGCAAGCACAAGGTGAGTGGATAGTTTGTCAGTATTTGATAATCATGCATGACTAATTCCATCAACTTTTTAATCCCAAACATTTGCCCCAGCGTCCTTGTAAAACTTAGGTGCTTCTTTTTTCTTTTTTGTGTTAAATATTATAGTAAAGTGAAGATCTAGAAGATAAATTTTATGTAACAGTTGTGAACTTGGCCCAGAATTTTCTCACCGTGTTCTTTTTTCACCCTGGCAGCTGCAACACAGTGCAGCACACAGGTGACGATGACGGGGCTCTTCAGGCAGATCGTGCAGACGGAAGGCCCTGCCGGGCTCTACAGGGGCCTCACACCCAACTTCCTAAAAGTCATCCCTGCTGTCAGCATCAGCTACGTGGTGTACGAGCACATAAAGACGCAGCTGGGAGTGACGTCGCGCTGAAAAGCAACACTTTGCCTTGTGACTTTTCAGAATTGAAATGTGACGGTTGGCTCCCAGTTACACCCCACCCCATCCCCTTCCCTCCCCAAGGCTCAAGTAGGGAATCCCAGGGAGCTGTCTGGCTCCTCTGGAGGTTCNATCCCCTTCCCTCCCCAAGGCTCAAGTAGGGAATCCCAGGGAGCTGTCTGGCTCCTCTGGAGGTTCATGGAATCATCTCATTCTGTGAATGCCAGCTAATGAAAAACGAGAATGTTAAAAGTTGAAAGGCCAAGGTAGAGGATATGGACTCTGTGAGCTCTGCTTGTCCACATTGCTGCTGCTATTTATTTTAAGGAGAAAACTATTGAAAGCAAGAACCAGAACATGTTGAATGTGAACAGCTGCTAAACAAGGACCAAATGTTAGCACTTCCTGTTTTAAGTGCCTGAGCAAATGTCTTCTGTTGTTCACATTGTAAACTTTTTTCCGTCAGTGTTCGTTAAATATTAATTAATATCCTTTTTAGTGAGCAGCACTGCTGAAAACAACTCTATTGTGCTCATTCAAAAGTTCCGTTTTTTTGCAGGACAATTTGATTTATGGATATTTATGCATTTGATTTATTTTCGATAGTTCTGTCTGTGAAACAGAAATTGTTCTTATAGGAAAGGATTTGCACGAGTTATGATCACCCTCCACCCCATCCTGAATGAAAAGATGGCAGATTTTTCTACATGACTACAAGTATTTATTCTCCATCTGTCTGGTTGTTTATAATTTCTGTTGCCTGGAAGTGGAGGCATTGTGCCTGTTTAGAATAACAAATTGTTGGATTGCATTCAGGGTGGGAAACTGAACATAAGCCGATAGCCACAGAATGTTAGTAAGAAAGACCATGGCCTTTACTTAAAGATTCTATTGTATGTAGCTGATTGGTAAAATGTTCAAGGGTGTTGGTGAATTCTGTATTCATGAGTAATATAGCTTGCTGAAGCAACTGAAAAATACCTTGGAAATGTTTATTTTGTTGGTGCAAACCAGCTTTAGATTATGTCTATGAAACTTTTGTGTATGAATGATTTTTGCCCTTTAAAGTTAAAGTGTCTAATGTTCACCTCAGGTTTAAGGGTTTGTGAATTCACATGTGGTAGTTTGTTTTCATATCATTTGTACTTTGATGATAAGGGTTTGGAAAAGATGAATAACTTAATGCACTTTAATCAATACTGGACAGATGTCTGAATGTTGTGTTAATCCAGGCATTGCAAAGATCTTTCTCCTTTTGTAAAGAATAATTTTTAGTATTGTTTTAATGGACCATTTTGATGCAAATAAATGCAAATTCTTGTCATACTGAGCACTGAGTCTTCATTTAGAGTTAGAATTAGAGTTTGATGGATAGTGGGAGTGTTGACTGCATTTTCAGTGCTTCAAACTTCAAAAGTACAAATTATGGTATATATGACCATACATACATTGGACATTAAAATAGATAATATAACATGAAAAACATACAGAGTACTTTATTAATCCCACAGGGAAATTGCTTTGTTACAACAGCCATGTCACAAGACACATGAATGAGCAATTACAGCATAGTAGAATCAACATTATATTACAATTGTATTGTAATATGGTAAACATTTGTATTGTGCAATGCATGATCAATGCATACACATAAAAGTGAGGAAATAAAAACTGGAAAACAATAATATATTGGATATGATGAATAAAAAGATGGATAGAAAATCTTAAACTTTAAGAAATCCTATAATAGGAACATAATAGGAGAATTCATTAAAAGAGTGATGATAATTTCATTTAAGTTAAAAAGATAAAATATTATATGGTATATTTAAACAAAATTAGAATAACTGTAAAATTGCCAGTCTAAAGCTTGCATTTTGTATTCCTTTGTGCTCCTTGTGTTATACAACCGGAACATTAACACCCTGGAGAGAAACAGTTATTTTGAGAAGATTCTAGAAAAAAAGGTCGATTAGATCTCTCCATTCAACAAGAAATATTAATTAAAATATTAAAGAACAGAATAGAAATATTAACTTAGTCAGTACCAGATCGACCTGTTAACTGTTTTAGGTTTTTAGTAAATATGTTTCATATTAAGCAGCAACGGGTTTATTTTGTATCTTTTATTTTATACCAAATTTTGTATTCTTATCTAATCTTACATTAAATGAAAGCATCGAACTTTGTTAAGCGAAAACACGCTGTATGGCAAACAGTGTTTATAGCGTTTTATAGTAGTTTGTGTCATTTATGCTGTTTAAAGTTCGGTTCGCCTATTTTGTCCTACGTAGGTGTCCGTATCATAATACGGAAGTGACACAATGGAGATTGCAAAAAACATAACTAGCTAACGTACAACAATCGTATGTTCTATTGTCGCTACATAATTTATTTGTAGTTGTACACGAGTTTTCGTAGTACTTTGAAGTGAATCATTTATTTACCATGTTTTAGGTTTTATTTCCACAAACCGCTAATAATGATAGCTATATTGTGTACAGGGGACGAGGCTAACAGTTAGCTAGCCATCTGAATTAAAGAACACATTGTTGTTAAAATGGTGCAGAACATATTCAGGAGCGGCTTTCTGGTTCGGGCGGCGCACACCGTTCTCACCTGGGTTATAACTCTCATCCTGTTCCTGCACAACACCGGTAAGACATGTATTCTACTCAAGGATTTCTAGGCGCCCAAAGTACTAAATCTGTTTTTTGTTTTTTTTTTAATGGAGCCTCACCATCTAACTGGAAACTTATAAATATAAATTTATTCCTAATTTCTTGGAAGTATTCTTTAAAATGATATTGGGCTGCATTACAAACAGTTCCTGCTCAGATTCTTCTTTTGTCCTCACAGCAGCACACATGGGTGACAAATTAAAAGGACAATTACAACAAATGAGTGGAGCAACAAGTGATGATGCATCCAGACACATGTACTGCATGATACAATAAAGCAATTAACATCCTGCCATGCTCCGTGGTAAGCATAAAAATGCTGACTAGGCCCTGTTGACCTCAATTTTGGATCAAGATGACAAGAAGAAAAGACCAAAGTGACTTTGAGAGAGATCAAGAAATTTGTCACCTAACTGTAATGTTATGTGTTCTGTTCTGTTTATTTTGGCAGTGGAGGTCTAATTGGGATGTAGATAGAGAGAGGCTTCAGGAAGATCAGTGTGTTCCATCTGTAGGAGTGTACATGGACAACAAGACCGCTATATGTACTGACCACAGCACTTTGTACAAAAAAGACTATTGAATAACAGAAGAAGAGAAGAAGAAGTTGAATAACTTGAAGTGGGCAGAGGTGAAGATTAAGACATAAATCAAGAAACATTTCAGTAGTGTATAACTAAGTGGTTTTATATAAAATAGGCAAATCTTACACTGCCACAGATGCAATTAAAGGACCATACTGTCCATTTTGCATGTTTGAGCCTAATATATTCAATTTTCATACACGTAAGGNAAAGGACCATACTGTCCATTTTGCATGTTTGAGCCTAATATATTCAATTTTCATACACGTAAGGTTATTGTCAACATTTCCCCAAGGATAAAACCGTATTTCAGTTTTCCTGATATTTTGCAAAATCTCTTAATTTTTTTAAAATCAAATATTCAAGCGATACACCCACCTTAAAAATTGATGTTTCGCCTGCTAATAGTTACACAGCCTTATGAAGTCATGGTCGTTAAAATTTTTCGATAAACGCAGGTCTTCTTTTGGGACTATATTCCCTGGTGGAGACATACATTCACTCTGCGCTTTTTATTGCGCTTAAACACTAAAATTATGAAACTTTGAAAAAACTTGAATATGCATGTAGTTCACGATGATGGATTACCTATCCTAAGAACATTTCAAGTATCAACAAGTTGATTTTAATAGCGTACCAGAATGAACTGAAAACAATGGAGGTCTGGAAGGTAGGAAAAACAAATTTAACTCACCGTTCCAGCTGGGAAATAATTGTCAGTAACTTACATTTATGAAAATTGAATATATTAGGCTCAAACATGCAAAAATGGATGGTATGGTCCTTTAAAAGCTGAGGTGGGCAATGGGATGCAGTTATAAGTGACAAGGAGGAAGTCCAGAAACTGAGACATGGGTGAATTAATGGTGTTAGAAGTATACGGATGTGAAGCCGTCTGGGCAAACTGAAGCTGTGTTCTCTGCGGTTTGGTCTGCTGCTCGCACAGTTTATGCTGTTATTTTAAAAGTAGATAAGTTGGAGCGAGCGATCCANCGATGGTGCCCAGAAGGTGTTTATTATCATCAAGCCACTCCTCCACCTTCTCATAGCAACCCTGAAAAAATAACAAAAAAATAACAAAAAACATATTAATAAGCAAAGCAGAAGGAACATGACTCTCAAATGTAATATAAATATATTGTAAGACTTTATGACCCCACACACACACACACACACACCCGAGCAGTGCCCCAATATAGTTATTGAGCTAATATGAGAAAATTCAATTTGGACATGCAATGATGGAGGTTTTGGTAGATGGAGATCTGGATATAACATTAATATTGTTCATGTTGTCTGGGGTTTTCTGGTTTTCTGGGGTTATAATGTAGCTTGAAGGTTGAAGTCAAGATTTCATAGTATATAATTACGCCAATATTTTCATTCTGATAAATGAAAATTTATTTACAGTATCTCCCCTTCTCTCTCTCTCTCTCTCTCTCTCTCTCTCTCTCTCTCTCTCTCTCTCTCTTTCAGATTTGCGGCAGTGTGAGGAGAGAGGAGAGCTGCAGCAGCCAATTTTGTTCTTCCTGCTGGTCGTCCTGTCAGTGTTGTTGTACTTTGCAGTTTCTTTAATGGATCCTGGTTTTGTTCTCTCTGACACTGTCAAGGTAACATTAACTACCAGCACAAAGCAGAAACACAGCAGGGATTTTTTTCTCTCCACACTTCCTTCCAAGAAGAGGAGACATGTTTATATCGTTTATATTCCAGGGTTAATTTTGTAGGTGGTTATACTTGAAACAGATTAATAACCATTCGCACCATGTGGCAGTTTAAGACTTGACTTGAATGGATACTTTTGAGGCAGATATCATATAACAATAAATACATAGATGAGAAGAGGAAAAAAAACACAATATAAAGTGTCTTAGTAACATGTTGGGTAATTATAAGCTGCCAGAACAGCCTCAAACACGATGGATGCTGGTTTAGAGATGTTCAAAAACAGTGAAAAGGTCACTCACAAGTCCTCTTTCATCATATTCTTGAGAAGAGGGCGAGAATGTTTGTGGTTTACACTGAGAGCATGACACAGGACTGAATATCAACACCTTTAGTCAATGAGTCTGGTGACTCTGTTATACTGTGGGAGGCATTTTATGAGTGTGGTTTGGGTCCACTTGTCCCCTCAGAGGGAAGGATAGCTGCAAATCAATACAGTTATTGAGCGATCACCTTTATCCTATGATGAAACATTTGTACATGTTTTAAAAGTAATGTATTAGCAGTAAAATGCACGTGTCAAAAGTTCAGTTTTTGCATTGAGGAAAATCCCTCAAAAGTTGGAGATTGATGGTTTGTTATCCTGTCACAAGTAAAATCTACTGTAATTTCTCCAGTCTTTAACCTTTTCCTGCTTTCGGAAAAGGTTGAGTAAATTTTGTAAAACTCTTTAGATAACGGCTAAAAGTCACTAACTGGTAACTACAGATGACGTGATGTATGATGTAAATATCTACCTCTGAAATGTAGTGGAATACTCAAGTAAAATACCAGTAAAAAAAAAAACAAAAACACCTGTAAAACACACCAGTAAAACAGCTCCATACTGCACTTAAGTAGAGCACCTGAGTCAACGCACCTAGTTATGTTATTTACTTATAATAATTTGTACTTTATGGGTTAGAACAAGCAATAACACTGTCGTGGTCCTTTAAGTAAAGGTCAAAAACACAGAGAATGGTATGTTTTTCTCTGTGTGTATGTGTCTGTTCCAATGTGACCTATTTTGTGTTTGCACTATTGTGCGTTATGCAGGGCATTCAGGGGTCAAATGAGGAAATGGAGAAGATGATTCCTCAGTCCTCCACCCCTCGGCTGCGGCGCTGTGGATACTGTCTGCTGCAGGTAAAAGGAATTATGGTTTAGTAAGTCATTGTCATCAGTAAAGACAAAAAAAATAAAATAAATAAAATAAAATAAATAAAACCAGAAGATTATTAAAGGATCATACCACCCATTTTGCATGTTTGAACCTAATATATTCCATTTTTGTACACGTAAGGTTACTGACAATCATTTCCCAAAGGATAAAACCTTATTTCAGCTTTCATGATATTTTGCAAAACCTCTTAATCTTTCAAATCAAATATTCAAGCGATACACCCACCTTAAAAATCAATGTTTCTCCTGCTAATAGTTACGCAGCCTTATGAAGTCACAGTCCTTTAAATTTTTCGATAAACGCAGGTCTTCTTTTGGGACTATATTCCCTGGTGGAGACATACATTCACTCTGCGCTTTTTATTGCGCTTAAACATTAAAATTACACAACTTTGAAAAAATCTGAATACACATTTTTTTCGATGATGGATTACCTATCCCAAGAACGTTTCAAGTATCAACAAGTTGATTTTAATAGCGTACCAGAATAAACTGAAACCAATGGCGGTCTGGAAGGTAAGAAAAAATAAATAAATTTACCCTTCCAGTAGTATGCTTAAATGATTGTCAGTAATGTTACGTGTATGAAAATTGAATATATTAAGCTCAAACATGCAAAATGGATGGTATGGTCCTTTAAGTGTGGAGTGTTGCTCTGTTCTGGCTGCATAGTTATCTACAGTATATACGGTATATAACTATATAAACTATATATATATATATATATATATGATAGACTGGCGATCTGTCCAGGGTGTACCCCGCCTCTCGCTCTATGACCGCTGGGATAGGCTCCAGCCCCCCCGTGACCCTCAACAGGACAAATGGGTTCAGGAAATGGATGGATGTATATATATATATATATACTGCATAGTTTGGAATCTGTAGAACTAATTTGTACCAAAAACAAATACACAGCTTACACATCTAAACACCAAGATGTCTAAAGAAAAAATAAGATGTGTGTGAGTTGGAAAGATAAAAGAATATAAAAGTACAGATATAAAGATACTAAGTTTCAGTTGTCACCTGTTTACTATGTTTTCAGGTTTTTGTGATTTTTAAGTTAAGTTTCGTGTTCGTGCAGTGCTGGGAATCTATGCTGCTGTTGATACCGACCAAACTGAATCAATGCTACAAGATTATAAAATCTTGCACCATTTGGTTGTAGTTTTAATACTTGAGGAGTTAATCTCACCAGCATCTATCTCAAGATCTGTTTATTTGTCATAATTTATGTTTAGTAAGCTTGGTGATACAAAAAAAATTAACTCAATAATAAATAAATTTCAAAACATATTTCCTGTTTTAAGCTAATAGAAAGCCTGAGATCAACACACCTGATCACGTCCTGTTCTCCCTTTCCTTCTCTCTCTTTGTCTGTGTGTGTGCGTGTGTCAAGCAGCAGCCAATGAGAGCCAAGCATTGTCAGACATGTAAACACTGCGTGCGTCGTTTCGACCATCATTGTCCCTGGATAGAGAACTGCGTTGGTGAGAGGAACCACCGCTGGTTCATCGTCTACCTGCTGGTTCAGCTGCTGGCGCTGCTCTGGGCTCTTTTCATCGCTCTGTACGTCTCATCAGACTCGTTCAAAGATGAAAAAAATATATGTATTCTTTAGATTTATATTATTTTTCTTTGGAAAATATGTTTCTGACCTACAACTTGTTCAAGCACCATACCGGTGATTTTGCATGTTTAAGCCCAATAAATATCACTTTATGTTAGCGACAACCATTTACCAAAACATTAAACCGTATTTAAGGTTTCCTGTTATTTTGCAAAATTCCCAAATCTTTCAAAATCGAATGTTCAGGTGAAACACCCACCTTAAAATTCAATATTTCACCAAATATCTAACTGAGGTATCCAGTCCAAGTGTCCTTGTTTTAAATGGCCTTTGCCCCTTTAAAATAAATAAAAGAGGTCACAGAGGACTGCGCTCATGGATTTTCAGCCTACAGTACTTTTGTCCAAAGCGTGTTACTCAAACCGTTGATGAAAGATGTAAGTTTTGCTCCTTTATGTCAAATTTCTGCAAAGATAAAAACTTATGAATGATATTTTGGCAAAACATTATCTGTGCATCAAGTTTGAACAGCATTTAGCAATGATGTACAAAAATTTTGTTTTAAATTTGACCACATCGCTCCATTTCTTTCTGAATTATGACAGGAAGTTCTTTGTGACATCCTGCCTTACAATGAAGGTTCAAAGAGGATGAAATAAACCAATCACATTCTTCCATAGTTTTTTTTAACTCATGTAAACAATTATTTCACACGTAGATGTGAATGTAGGAACAGATTCCAGAAGAAAATGCAGTTGCACCATTATTATTACCACTATTATTATCATCATCATTCTAAGTTCCTTTCCATGTCCAAACCCTTAGCCCCTATAACCCTCACCTCCCAATTTCATTATCTTTCCTTCCCAAATGACCATGATAATACCTCTCCTAGATTCCCACATTTTCTCAGGAAAAAAAAGAAATTTTATTTAAATTTAACATTATGACTGGAGGCTGTCGTTGTGAAGTGTGAGCGTGTGTTTGTGCTGCTTGTTAACGCCAGGATTTGCCTTTCAGGTCTGGCATTTCGTCCACTATCACATGGAACCTGTGGTTCAGGGCGAACGGGTTTCTGCTGGCGGCGCTGGCGGTGGTCGGGCCGTTCTGCGTGGTGGTGTCGGTGCTGCTGGGCTGCCACCTCTACCTGGTCTCCATCAACTCCACCACCTGGGAGTTCATGTCCCGACACAGGATCTCGTACCTGAAGAACTGCGAGGATGAGGAGAACCCGTTCGACCGCGGAGTCCTCTGTAACCTGTGGGACTTCTTCTGCATCTGCAGGACGATGGCGTGGGAGCGGGTCTACCAGAAACAACCAGAACCCTGTCTAGTCTCCATCGTCACCTGAGAGGAGGGAGGAGACACAAAACTACCAGACTACTGGCCCGTTTGGTACATCACAGTAACTGTGCCTTTGTTTTGGTATATTTTGATATTTTGTCTTTTCATAGGTTCAAAGCGAGTTAGCTACGGGACACCCAGAACCACTTATTTTACAAAATTAACATTTTCTTACCGTGTTTGTTCTTATTTTGTATTTATTGACAACAAGGGTACATTAAAACATTGGTGATATGCGTTAATATAGAGTATATCTGTACAGAATGCATACATACATACAGTATTGACACATCAGTCGTGTAATATTCAGCAGCGTAAACTTAAAGTGCTACAGCGGCTAAAACAACCATTTTACTAATTTCGCTGATACTCTTACACAGAGCAGCTTACACTGAATGAGCAGGTGGGCGGCTGAGTGTCTTGCTCAAGGACACTTCAGCAGGAGACACGACCATGAATGGATAAAACTCATCATTACAGAAACTTTTGACGGTTTGGTTTCAGTCCATTTAAAGTAAACTTCCTGTTTTTGTTACAGCGACGGTAAATCCCTTATTCCAGATCAGTTTCAATGTGTTGAAACTTGTGAACTATGTTGATTTTAAAAATATATCAAAAACTAGAATGCATTCTGAACTCATAACACCGAGCCAACGTTTCAACCTGCATTTGGATCCTGACCATCAAAATATACACGGTTAGAAACAGTCATCTGATTGGCTGGCGGAGAGCCATGATTTTTGATGGTGAAAACCCTAACTGGGATATTTTATATAAAGTTAGATTTAGGCCAAATGCTGTAAAATTTTGCAGGATCACTGATGTAGTTTGTTTAAAATAGGCCAACATCTTCAAGAATCGGCAACCAATTAGAGGTACACTGTATGACATACAAAACTCTTTCAGGCTCAATGAAATGTGTTCAGCAGTTGGTGAAGATTATGTTAAACTGAAGGAGGTCTGGTAATAACCAGGGAAAACCTGAATTTCACTTCTATGCCTTGTAGTTCATCAGCTATGAACCAAAACGTAAAGTGCTCTATAAATGGCCTTATGGTGGCACTTCCTGCACCAAACATGATGAGGTTCATCTTTATCACATGATCCAACTTTAAACCATTTCACTGAAATCCACACAGTTGTTTTTGAGATGTCTATGGAGCCAGAACAGTGGCTTTATTAATTGAAACCAAAAAAAATTTTTGACATAAAAAAATAGATATATATATTGAAACTGAAAAAAAAATTTTTGACATAAAAATTATATATATATTGAACAACATTTTTATTTCATTTTGATTTAATTTCACTTTCAGAATTTTCTTTCAGTGATATTTTTTCATGATATTGTTTTGTCAGTTTCCATTCTCTTTTTCGGGTTCGCTTCTCTCTCTCTTGGTTTCAATTCACTGTTACTCTTTTGGTGTCAAAAGAGTAATGGGGGAGGGTGTTGGGGAGGGGAGTGTGATTTGCATTATATCTGCACATAACTTGCATAATAAGGAAGTACGTCCTGTTTGAGCCGCTGTTGTCCGTCTGCTCAGGTCTCTGACATGAATACCTGTAGCTTGGGGAGTTTCATGAAAGAAAATTCTGAAAGGAAAAAAATCAAAATGAAATAAAAATTTTGTTTGATACTTATACAGTATATTTTTTGTGTCAAATTTTGTTTTCGGTTTCAGTATTTTTTTTTTATGTCAAATTTTATTTTCAGTTTCAATATATATATTTTTTATGTTAAAAAATTTTTTTGGGTTCTATATATATATATATATATATATATATATGTATATAATTTTTTTTTTAATGTCAATTTTTTTTCGGTTTCACTTAATAAAGTAACTGTTCTGGATCCATAGCTATGCTGCTTAAACAACAACAACAACAACAACAACAAAAACAGACAAATAGGGCTAAAGACACGTCACTGGTGGAGGTATTGAGCCTGCAGGAAGTTTTGGCATTCAGGAGGTGCTACAAGCTGCTGTAACAAAAACAGGGAAGTGAACATTAAACTGTCTTCCTGCTGCTGCTCTTTAAAGCATCTTTTATTGCACTGACATCATTAGGGCGCAGAGATACGTTACAATATGATAGTTTGAAAAATACATTTTTTCAATACTAATATGGCTATATTGGATTCTCTGTGGCTTCTTTTATACTGCCAGCGATTACATGATTTCTAGTGCACAAGTTCACCACAGTGCCATGCACTTCTAATGCAGCTGATCAGGAGGCTGATGTGCGATGTGTGCACATTTCATTTGCTGTGAGCAAGTGACTGGACAAATACTTAACATTTAAACACTGGAGAAACCTTTTTTCTTAAAAGAAAAAAAAAATCATAAATGGGGTTCATTGTTTCATTTGTTTGGTCAAGGCAGTGGACAAAGCCTGTCACAGTGATGCATAGAAACGGCAGCACATGCTGAACCTCGAACATCCAAACCAAATAAGCAAAGGCCACAAAGCGAAATCATGTCCGTTCCCCAGCCCACAGGATGCTCGGAGAGTGACTACATCTTCATAAAGGACACGTTGGAAGAGTTTAAACTAAATAAATATCTAACATTATTGCCTTTTTTCCCCCCGACAAAACAAACCGCCATGAGGATGAATGGAAGTTTTTACGGAGCCCTCTGCAAATACTGAAAACTTTCAAATACTGGCAATCTTTGCAAATAAAAGCAAAAATAGGCTGTGAAAAAATAGGTTGTGTTTGTCCTGTTGATCTTTCATTCAAAATGTTGATAAAAATACAACCTTTAATTAGAGTGAAGTAATTGAAAGGAAAAATAATTTTTTTTATCATGAAATAAATATTTTTTCCTCAATGGGTCTGGAAGAGGACGTGTGTCGATAGTGAGGATGATGGTTCGAGTGGCCAAAGAAGCTCCAAGCATCACAGCTGGAGAATTGCAGGCATTAGTTGGTTGGTGTCAGAAAGTCTCCAAAACTGTGATCAGACGCCATCAGGCAGGTCAAATATTTGACCATTATTGTGCATATTCAATTATTCAACATGAGTGAATGTTAAAATTCTGCTACTTTCAAGGACAAAGATCAGAAAAAAGAGGTGATAATGTTAGAAAGTCTCCAAGTATTCTGTATCAGGCCTCCATCAACTCTGTCTCATGTAATTATACAACATGGCATCTGTTTTGTTGCTTAAATAAATTATTTTTTTTATTTTATTTTTTTTAAAAGATACTCGTGTGCTGGAACAATCAGAGCAAAGCTTGACTCTCCACAGAGAATATAAAGAGCTACGATCACATATATTTTTACCTTGAAAAATAAAAAAGATGCTGCCTGGTTGGTTAACAGTTTGCTGTAGTTTGGATGAGGGTAAGAACAGTCGGCATAATCAGCCATGGGTACGAACGATATGCTGCGACCAGTTTCCAAATCAATTAACAGCAGAACTGTCCGAGGAAGTTGCTCTTTTTTTTTTTTTTTTTTTTTTTTTTGACTGCCACTTGAGACCAGGGCAGAAAACCTAAAGGGATAATCTGTTGTTTTGTTTGTTTTTTAAGGACAAAGTGATCATACTGTAATACTGTTATTCTGAGTTGTAATTTAATATACCCTTGCAATGATTATTGGCCAGGAGCTGAGATTTCTGCCTTTCAAAACTCACTTCCTTCTTTCTTCACCTTCTTTACCTATTGCTCTATCAGTTCATCATTATTGTGATTCATCAAGTAATCATTTAGCCTGCAATGTCAAAGAAAAGTGCTCACTAAAAAGTGTGCAAATTGTCAGATTTGTGCAGCTGCAACCAGAAAATGTTTCTTTTCACTTGACTAAATTATTTCAATAATTATTCAGTTATCAAATTTGGCACTGATTAATTGTCTGTCATCCAACATTGATTAACTAATTCAGCAAAGTTGTCTGTTACTGGAATTTCCACTTCTCAACCACCGATGCAGCGTTAAGTCATCTGCATACTATATATTATCATATTATCTGGTGAAGTTTAATTATCTTACCTGCCAATACGGAGTTTTGAATATAACAAGATCTCAAAAGGATGATGTTTGTTACCTGGCATGAAAACACAGCGTTTGACTGGTGGCAGGGCGTAATTTCACCACCATGGTCTGTTCGGTCCTTCAGCCCAGCCATCACCCATGCAGGGCGCAGAAGTCAAAGTCGGCGAAGGCTTCCTGCTGCTCTGCGGAGAGGCTGAAAGGTTTGGAGGGAGGCGACAGGATTGGCTGGAGTCGTGTGAACTCACTGTCGAAGTTGCTGACGTCCATGGACTCTTTGATTGATGGCAGAAATGGTGGTTTGACTTTTTTGGCCAGCAGGGCATCCCAGTCAGTGGTCTGCAAGACAAATTTACACATTGTGAATATTAAAAGTTTTCATTTAATGCTGTTACTACAGCGTCAAATCATTTTTTACTGTTTATATTAAGTGTATTGCATCATTATTGTGCAACATAAATATGAGAATGGTTGAGAACTCATGAGGATCAGTATCTTTGTCTGCTCATGATTACCTACAAATTTTTTTCTTGTGTAGATGCAGGTAAAGAAATTATAAAACAATAAGTTCTTCACTCTTGATGCATGAAGCAAATACTGAATCAATAAATCAATATTTAGAGTATTGGCCTAGATTATTTACCACACATTTGACATGGCAGGTTCATTCAAAACATAATCAATAACAAATCAATAATTTAATCAATAATCTAAACGAAATGCTACAGAAAAATAAAATGATTGTTCCCAGGAAACTGTCTGCTCCTGTCTGATTTTTAGGGCTGCAGAGTCCCCCTACAGGAGACAAAAAGCACTGCATGTATTTACAAAGCTGATTATATTCATTGAAGTGAAGTGAGGGAAGTGATTACCTGGTAGAATTTCTCTCCTTTCACCTCGTTTGCGTCTCTTTCTCCAGCGCCCAGACGTTTCACTGGATTCTTCTTCAGCAGCTGCAGAGGGATGATCAAAATCTGTTCATGTTGCTTCTCGGCTCATAAATCTTTTGAATTAAAAAAACATTTGAGTTTCCAATAGTACAGGTTTCATGTTTCCAAACTCTAAAACACATTCTGATATATTCCTATAAATTCACCCATTTCTAAAATTCCCTTATATTCCCTGATTTCTTCAGAGAATTTATTACTGTCTGTAATAAGCATCTCTAACCAAATACCAACAGAAAAAACTGCAGAACCTCTGTGACCTTCTCACCTTCTACCTGCTTTTATTTTAATTTTTAATTTTTTTGGACTGATATCATGAAACAACATCTAAAGTTGAATGTACAGTAAAAAAAAAAAGAAGAAAAAAAAAGGGAGTATTACGTTCTGGAAATAAGCAGGGAATTAATCAAATTAATCAATATAAGCAAAAATATCAATGATAATCATTTCATGCATGTAGCTGATGTGACTATAATGTAAGAATAAGTCATAACATCTACTGAATGGTCAAAATATTATTAAAATATTCATGACATTCATCTGCAGCCTTTTCAGACATATTTTTACTGTCTCAAAGCTTAACCCTAAACATTTCTGAACATTCATCAAGACCCAAAAGTCTACAAAAATCTTACATATGTTATGCTGGTTTTATGGGGAAATTTATACAAATGATGCTTGGACATTTTTGCATATTTCTATTTGACATAATTTTGCATCAAATATTGTAGCTTCAATGAAGGATTATAAGATGCAGACGCATGATATTTGATATAAAGTGCAATAATTTGTTTCTAGCTTTAAATCTACTCAAGAAGAAATTTAAGGGAAAAAGTCAAAGTTAAAAAGATTAAAATTTTCATGTAACTTCTGTTTTTGATGCGTATAGCTTCAATAATGAAAATCGACAAAGGCTTTAAACTGAATTTTCCTCTTCTGCAGGACTTTACCTTCTGGATGATGGTGACGGCGTCTGCAGGCAGAGAGCCCGGATACTGTACGTCATCATTCACGATGCTGTCAAACACTTCCTCCTCATCCTCGCCAGGGAATGGAGACTAAGCAGCACATTAGAAAGATGCAGTGTGACCGTCAGTGCATGTAGAAATGAAATGCCGACAGGTATCAAACACTGATACGTTTATGCCTTTTATGATGAGGAATTAGGGAATCAGATTAACTCTCTGGAATCTAAAGTGACTTCTGACACATAGTTTGCTGATTTTTGGAGACTCTTTGACTCTCTAGAATCTTAGAGAATCAAGTAGAAAATTGGCAGCTTTTTTGAGAATTTATTTTAGGTTTTATTTGCTAAATTCTTTTAGATTTAATTTTTTTTTCTTGAATGAAGAATTTTCTTGTTTGAGACTTCAGATGGTTAACGCTGATTATTGAAAAATGAACATTATTTGCAGAGATTATTAAAAGATAACTCAGCATTGAGCTAAATAAGGCAGATAATTGGTGTTGTACTGCCCTCCAAGGGTGGAAAACACACAGACATTACACAGAGCAGTGAAGGATTTTTCCTTATTTCACCTTTAAAGCCACGGTGAAACACATAGACTGGGAGAATTTGACTGAGGCTGATTAAAGAATGTCATCACATATTAAGGTGACCTATGGGACGCAGCAAAGTCCCAGATGTTCTCTGAAAGCTCTGTGCACACATCACCTTAGTACAGCATCTTAGCTGGGCTAATCCTTCACTTCACTTCACTTTACTTCATTATCACGAATAGGGAAACTTGTTCTACACCAGTTTGAATCTGTGAATCAGATTATCTTTTAATCTGTAGGTTAAAAGATAAAACAACACCAAACAATTAACATACAGTGAATATATAAAACATGAATGCCACTAAAACAAAAGAAAAATTTTTGATGAAGCAAGTGTCTATGACATATTCAAATTAGATAAAAGGTAACATACTAAAATAGCAGCGTAGTTTAAAATTCATTCATTATGCAAGTTTATTATGCAAAAGAGGCAAGGTCATGACCTAAGGGTCGCCGGTTTAATCCCTGAGCTGGCAGGAGAAATCTGGGTTGGGGAGGTGAATGAGCATCGCCTGCCCCTCCCTATTTATCACCACTGAGGTGCCCTTGAGCAAGGCACCTAACTCCAAATGCCCAGTGGAGCTGCTCAGTGGCCAGCAGAGAGCCTGTGGTTGTGGCAGCTTTCAGGTGTGAATATGTGTGTGTGTGTGTGTGTGAGTGTGTGAGCAGGGCGTTCCTGAAAAACAGCATTTGATGCTCAGTGAACTAACCCTGAATAAATAAAGATTTAAAAAAAAGTTTAGAAATATGATGGTATATCAAACTCAGATGGTACGAATGAGTTTTTAAATCTGTTGGTTTTTATTTTTATTTTTATTTTTTTCCTATCTTGGGTTATCTGAAGTATCAAGACAAACCCTCTAGTATTCAAATTTGATTTTAAGATTCATCCAGTGTGAAGACAAAATTTTAATCTAATTATAAAACCACTTAATCTATCTGGCTAATTTTGTGAATGGATATTCACAACACATAACGCTGAAACATCTCTCTTTATATTAATATTTACTATATATGTACTACATAATAAATGTAAGCAGTACTAGTTCAAGGTGAAAACAATGATTAAATTTTTTTTCTGTCCCCCTTCCCTTAACACATGGCAACAAACTCTCTGTGACTTAGTGAGATGGGGATATGACTGTGGTTCTACCAAGCCACATTGGTATAAAAATTAAATATTAAACTCAACAAAACTCCTGTAAGTGTGTTAACATCCAACAGACTTGGTCCCTTTGGATGGCTTTAATGTGGTTTGTCTGGGAAATCAACTTTAAACCTGTCAGTGGACCAGGACCCTCTTACAGGCCTGAGAACAAATATTATAAGATCATTTTTATAATAAGAACAGAATATAAGAAAAGAAATAAACACAGTCTGGCCACTCTGGCCATGATTGAAACCCTGAAACCATCAGGAAGCCCCCTAACCTTTTCAATCACTCCCTACCAACCTTTATTCTGCTATTTTAACTATTTAAACCTCTTAGCTCCTACTCACAATTACTCACATGCACACCTTAAATGAGATTAAAAACGTCTAACCTCTCCCACAAGCATCTCAAAGATGAGGACGCCCATGCCCCACCAGTCCACTGCATGGGTGTAATTGTCATCTGTCAGGACCTCAGGAGCCAAAAACTCAGGAGTCCCACAGAAAGTCGACGTCCGATCTCCGTGCCCCATCCCTGCCGAGAAAATATCAATGACAAATGACAGGACAGTCACGTCAATTCTGAGCAGTGATAAGATCTAGAATTCTTCTTATTATAAGCTAGTAGGAAATATTTCCTCTGTGAATCTGGTGTCGTGTAAGCAGATAATAAATAGCACCTTCTTTACAAAGCCCAAAGTCTGTGATTTTTACAAATCCATCGGCATCCATCAGCAGGTTGTCCAACTTCAAATCTCTGTGTAAGACAATGAGTATGTGTTATTACACTCAGAAAAGGAACTAAGGATTTGAAGCAGTATAAAGTATTATTGAAGGCTGATAAAACTCACCGATAAATGATTTTATTCAGATGCAGGAACTCTAGACCCAACAGAACACATGCTGAATAAAACCTGTACAAAACAAAGTACAGCACAGGTATAGAGTCATATCTAGTGTTTTGGCAGTTTTGAGAAATTTTTTGTCATCTACGGGTGTTTTATATTTCTAATGTGAAACCATAATAGAAATATTAAAAAAACATACATCACAAAAATACATGTACACTTTTATAAATGATTTTTCACTTTTCCAAGAACCTATCGACTCTTCAGTCAGAGAAATCATTTCCTGCCGGTGGAAGGTCTTCAAACGACAGAAGCTCTAACCTGGTTTGGGCCTCGGTGAACACGTTGCTGTGGATGTGGATCATGAGATCACCACCTGGTAAATATTCTGTGACGAAGCAGACGTGGTCACTGGTCTGGAAGCAGCCATGCAGGTTCACCAGGAAAGGATGTCTGGATGCATTGATCATCTCAAAAATCCTCTTCTCACTCATAAGGCTGCAGTGAGAGAGAGAATATTTATCTTTAATTAGCATGAATTTCTCTATCTTGTGCATTTCACAGATAAGACTACCATACTGATATGATCAGCATTTACTGAAAGTTTTAACTAAGTGTATTACTGCAAAGTTTAACTCATATTGGTACTTTTACTCCAATATGTACTGAAGCACAGCCTGAGATAAATCTACTCTGAATGCTTCTGATCACCAAACTGCGTGAGTCACAAATTAAAGCTCTTTTTGTGTTTTATCTTTTTCTTAAAGCGACAACTGTTTCAAATCACTGATGATTTGAAGCTATTGTGTCAAAATACTGTTGCTAATTCATAAATGTAGGATGTAGGGGTGTTGGGGGTTCTGCAGCACCACCTGTTGCTACTGCAGTGCTCTTATTAAATACAGTAGCTTTCAGAGAGTAATTCTTTGAAAAAAAAAAAAAAATTAAATTAACAAGAGATTTATAAGATTAAGATGGCATGAAAACAGAAACTCTCAGAGTGAGGATGGCTATTAAGGAAACCGATGAGGTAAAAACAGTGACTGCAGAATTCCATCTCTTGAACTTTGACAGATCCTGACTGGAGCTCAAGCTGAAAATGCTCATTTGAAGGCTTTGGCAATTCATGCGGTAACACTGAAAAAAAAAAAAAAAAAAAAAAAAAAAGACATAGGATCAACTACGTGTACACTCCATCCAAAAACAAGAGCTATTTTCAAAGATGCCAAAATCCTCAAACTATTCCTGTATCCCCCTATTTCAACTGTGTCATTGAAGAGAACATTCTAGCATCTGTTGTCTGACGATATAGTTATGTACACAAAAATGAGTGTCAAAACTTGCTCTCATGTATGTTCACGGTAATATTTTGGACAGTCTGGACACTGATGCTATAATGTGAATCTTCACCAGTGCCAACCTGAAGGGAACAGCCACATTTAGAGTTCTGTGATGCAGAAATCTCAAAATATTTGGCTAAATATATTATGTCTGGTATTTTAAGGCTTATGTTGAATTTGGAGAATCAAAGCTTTACATTATCCTGAAGTGGCCACATGTGTTGCAACATTAGCACATAATTTTTTTCACATAATATTTATATCTGATGTCTGTTTCCAGCTCAAAGCTGCAGGCCTGAAACAGATTGTTGTGCTTGTTGACGTTGACCCTTGAAATCATAAATACAGCTCAGAGAACACATATATGTGCTTGAAATAGGCCCATGTGACACAATGTTTAGTATTGCCATATTATTCAATTAGCACTCAACATAGTCAATTCGTGTCTGATCTGAATATTTCATCAATTTTCTGAGTTGAACGTCAATATGTTTACTTATAATGTCATTCCAGACCCCATCCAGCATTTTTACAGCATTCCTTGTTCAGAATACATCCCCATGATTATGCACTAATAATTAGGGTTCAGCGGTGTCAGACTCAGCAGAATCAGCCTACCTACACTCATGCAAACCAACCTTCTGATGTCAGCTATTTTCTGGACATGTTTCGTTTATCGTATTCAGTGATTCCCAGTCATTTCACAGACCTGTCCACTTCATCACGAGTCACGATGTCTCTTTTCTTCAAGGCTTTGATGGCGTACAGCTTTCCTGTCTTCCTGAACTCTGCCAACAATACCTGGATTAAATTAAAAAAAAAAAAAAGAAACCAACGTTAATGACAAGATAAACATTTTAAAGGGAGCAGCTTGATTGGAAAACAAGTTTTTACCTTTCCAAAATGGCCTCTGCCCAGAACTGAAATATATCTGAAATCTTCCATCTTCATCCTTATGAACAAAGAGAAAAATCAGCTTTCTCTTCAAGTTTCATTACACAGTATATGGAATGGTGTCTATCTTAGTGTTGTAATGACTGCTGGTTTTTATGAGTCAACTCATGATTTTTCTAGTCAACAATATGACGATGTTTGAGAGTTAACAATTCTGAAAAAGCTGAAGACGGAAATGTTTAAATATATACATGAGCATCAAGGTTTCCCCAGTTAACTGCTGTAAACATGGTAATGCTGCTATAAAGGTATTGTCATGTCATGTTGACTACTGTGTTACACCTCTAATGTATGTATATGCATGTGTTAGATATTTGTGTGTGTGTGTGTGTGTGTGTGTGTGTGTACTTCAGAGTAGATACAAGTTGATCTTCACTTCCTTCAGTCGTGTCGTTGATTGTTGACTGTAAAAGAGAAACAATGTTGAACATATTACATTTAATTAATCATAATCAAATCAATACAGATATCAATATCCTTCTATATATTTCTTTTCTATGAGTTCAAAAAATAAGGGGGACATAAAATGATTATGTTTTGTTGAGGTTTGCACCTACAGAGATGCATACAGCGCAACAATCCAAAGGTCCTGAGTTACCCTGAAAGCTTTGCTTCTGACTAACATGTTAACTGGTTACACACACACACACACACACACACACACACACACACACACACACATAAAGTAAAAGGCTAGTGTGCAAGTGTTTGACCAGTGTCCCATGTGTGTTTTTTGCACATTAAAGTATTGCAAAGGTTTCAAAATAGACCTACAAATGACAATAAGAACATGGAAATCTGTGTATGCCCCCTTTAATATTGTAACTGTCAGACAAAAACCTCATATCTTTATTTTCCAGAATTTATTTCTACACCATACATGTTGTCACCATACATGACATTTTGAAGAGTTCAGTTTCAAAGGTAGAAATAATTATATAATGACATCTTAAAATGCTATGTCCTTTATTGTACTGATTACTGACATGAAAGTGAAACATTTTACAGGCTAGAACAGAAGTTAGGAGTGACTGAAAATATTTCCTCATAAAAAAAAAGCTAAGAAATATTTATGATATTTATTATATTGCTTATAACGTTGAAGACCAATAGGGATTTTAAATATCACTTGTTGGAGGTCAGTATAAAAGTCTAATGGCAGATTTATGATGAAAGTGAAGATTTCTGAGCATTTTACCTGCTTTTCTTGCAGCATAGGCATGGATGGTGCTTTATGTGCTGGAGAGATGATGGTGGGAGCATCATTTCCCTGGTCAAGGTTGGTTGGAGACAACTGGTCATCGGTGATGTTGAGTTTGATTACTGGAACATCACTGCTGAGGTGAAAAGACAAAACAACAAAAACATTTGACAAAAACTAAACTTTTCAGTTTCAATTCCTGCAGTCAATGAATCTTTAGTATTACTACTGCTGCCATTAGTTGGTAGAAGATCAATTTTTCACCTGTTAAGAATCCCAAAAAGAAGCATTTAATTGTGACTGATAGTTGGTGGTAAATGTTAATCCAAGCATCAATTGATTCAACTTTGTCTTTGTTTTGCATTTGGAATATTTGCCTTTAGACTTTTTTTTGTTGTTGCAATAATTATGTTGCATTCAAGTGCTCTTAGTAACGTCTGACATCTGGGACTTCTAAACAAAGTTACACTGATGTTCCTTTTTTAACACTAAAAAAACCCCAACAACATGGCCAAATTATAAATTTAAAATGTTTTTGTGGAAATTTACATTTACTGGCTGCTTTCTGATGTCAGATTGTGTCTCTTCACTACACATCTCACATTTGATATATAGTCTGTGAGAGCTGTGGTACTAGTCAACTAGTAGCTTTTCAACTATTCCAGCACCTTTCCTCATTTAATTTCATGTCATAACATCACATGATGAAATTACATCACGTCACACAATTGGTAATGTTTATATTTTTGTCAGACTCACAAACCTAAATTGAAATGATGTCACAGTGTTGTGTTACATTACATTGTGTCATGTGTTGCGTCACTTCACATCCTGCTGCGTTGTGTTGCGTTACATTATATTGCATTGCTTGGCACTGCATTGCTTTGCATTGCATTGTAGTGTGTTGCAATACACTTCTGTGCTTTGTGTTGCATTGTAATGCATTTTATTGTATTTTGTTAATGTGTCACATTACATGATATCACGTCTCATCAAATTTCCTTATTTTATTTACACACTGTCCTATCCCTGACCTTGGCAGTGGATTGGTTTGAGGTTCCTTCTCACTGGGAGAGGGGTTGTTATTGGCAGCCAGGTCAGGGGGCGTTGAGAGGGACGAGCTGAACGTGGTGAAGGAACTGTAGCGAGGCAGGATGCTCATCATCAGATGACCCCATGTGGCGAAATTCATGTTCATCTGGGCTGCTCTGAGAAAATTCTTCCCTGAGGAGAAAAAAAGGACACAATAGACAAATCCACCAATCACAGCTGATACTACCAATCACAGCTGATACTTGTATATTTACATCACCAAGCTCCACAATAGCAAAAGAACCACAAGTGAAATCTGACATGTCCCTCCTCTACCTCTCTCTTTAGTGAAGATACATCTCTGACGTCTCAGTTTTGGCTGCCGCTCGACGACTGTGTCGATGAAACTGATCTGAAAAATCCAGAGCAGGAGAAAGTGAATTTCTGGCTACTCACATGTATCAAAGCCACAGAGTTCCTGTACATTTTCCAATTCAAATTTCTAAATAATATATCTATTTGATATATAGTCTGTGAGAGCTGTGGTACTAGTCAAGTAGTAGCTTTTCAACTATTCCAGCATTTTCCTCATTTAATGGCATTACAAGAACATTAAAAAGACATCAGACAGTTTGGGTATCAACTGACTCTGGGTATCAACTGAAAAACAGGATGTTAACTTTGTTCTTTTAATCAGACTCCTTGCAAAAACCTGAAAAGTGGAAGATGAAGAAAAATTTAAAGTCGATGAGTTCCCATCATGGCCTCAAAATCCACATTTTTCTCCTTTGGAAATTTGGAAATGTGTTGTGAGACCATTGATGCATCCTGATAGTCTAGGTGATATGACAACTGCGTGATATAACATTGTAAATGAAGATTTGTCCTCCCCACAATGAATAATATAGTGATTGACTGAGTTTGTAGCTTCATAAAATGTGTATTATATAATATACTGTGTGTGTGCAGTACTGCATGCTTCCCAATTCCCACTATTTTCCAGGTAGTTTTAATAATTCCTATTTCTCAACGTTTTAACATTGTGGATTTAATTTTAAAAAAAAAAGTTTCCATACTTCTTGAGATTTATCTGTCAGCTGAAATAAAAGCCTAATTCCAAAATTGTACTCCACAAAGACATCACTTAGATCCAGACTGACTTCCCAGGCTTTGTACTAACTCCATTGTCAGAGGTATTAGTGATAGTACCTTAGCAAAGAGGACACCCTGTGGCTCCAGACTGAATCCTTGGGTGTGGTTTGAGTTGTCCATTACCTCCTCCAGCCGCAGGAACTTGACAGCGCACACTGTCCTTTGGTCTTGCCAGAAAATCCCAACCTCCAGCTCTCGAGACTTTCAGTAATGCATCAGCAGACAGAACAGGTTTCCAGTTCACACATAGAAAAACATTGAAACCACAATGCAAAAGGAAGAAAAATACAATGAACTACTAAATGGACCCACCCGAATATAAAATACATCATCTGTTTTTTAATTTCCTTTCGCCTATTTCAATTCTTACAGTCTTTTTAACACCGTTGATGTGTGTACTCTTTCTATGGATGTAACAGAATTATATCCCATTGGAAAAATTTACCAGCCACAAGTGAATAGCTGATAAGTATTGGGATGTGGCTGTTTCAACTTTATCAACTTTATCGAACACAGTGATATTTTCTAATGTTTTGCTTCTCATTGAAAACCGTTTTGCCTGTTAAAGTTGTTTCCTGTCTGCAGACTTACAAATGCAGTTACTTTCTAATCAATCCAATTTATTATCACCAAGATTCCTTTATACAACCTTAGGACCTATGAGCCAATTTTTTTAAGCAACATTCTTTCTTTATGTTTACAGACTTTCCCATACTAAGTGAGAACTCTGCTTTCTGCTGCACACAGTGATGGAGTAATGAGTGCACGGAAAGTGACATATACTGGATCGTCTATTTATGCTCTTAGATTGAAAAATGTGTCCTTCTTGTGCCTGTAATAATTTGCATTTGCATGTAACTTTGCAGGGGCTGGTTACTAAAGTGGAAAACAACTGATTCCCTGATAAATAAATATCAGCAGGTATAAAGAAGACACCTAGTGGTCACAGATCGAACTACATCCATCCATCCATTTTCTAAACCCGTTTGTCCTGTTGAGGGTCATGGGGGAGCTGGAGTCTATCCCAGCGGTCATAGGGTGAGTGGCGGGGTACACCCTGGACAGATCACCAGTCTATCGCAGGGCTGACACACAGAGACAGACAAACACATTCACACTCTCATTCACACCTACGGGCAATTTAGAGTTCCCAATTNCACAGAGACAGACAAACACATTCACACTCTCATTCACACCTACGGGCAATTTAGAGTTCCCAATTCAACTGACATGCATGTCTGTGGAGGTGGGAGGAAGCCGGAGTACCCGGAGGGAACCCACGCTCTAGATCTAGATCGAACTACAATAAGAACCCATTTCAGTGCTGGTGCTCCAAATAACTGTTACCAAGGCTCTCAATCCTGGTCTTCAGAACCCACAACACAGCATGTTTTCAACATTTCCCTGCCCTACCTACATTTGATGAACTATATAAGGCGTTTTTGGCCAATTAAGAGCTGGGAGCCATCATCTCTTGACCAGGTGAACAGACTTGATTTAGCCAATCAGACATCAGTAGAGCTGGGATTGACTGGAAAACATGACGTGTTTCCTGAGAAGCAATGTGGTACAGTGGCTCACCCTGCTAAAGGCTCTGAATGCTGAATGTATATATAAATAAATAATTCTACAAGGTTATCCTTCAACTTGGATGAAAACAATATCCCATTATGTTCATGATTAAGTGTTTCCAAAAAAATTAAATCTTATTAAACAATATCCAATAGTCATTTCTTGACTTGATGCCAGAGATGATTTTTGAGCTGGCCTTAATAAGCAGAACTCATCATACTATGACAGTTTTATTATTTCTCCCTGTTTCCAATATTCCTTTCACAAGTTTTATAGAGTCAAGTGTTGCTTTCTTAATTCTTGTGCAGCAATCTGCCTTATTCTGTTTTAGCTGCAGACTGGAAACTGAAATATTCTCAATTCGCTAGCAGATTTTTTTCCCCCCTTGGTTGTAAGATCATACTTTAAGGACTCAGTAATAGAAAAAATGATACTGATGGGATTGAGATTTACTGCATTCAAGATACGTATGCACTGTGTTGTCTGTCCTGTACTTGCCCTTGCACTTTTGTAGCATGTGTGTCAGCATATACAGTGTTACTACTGTCTGCAAGCTGCTGATGCTGCTTGTCTCTGCACCAATGTCATCAAGGCAAAGTGCTTCACATTCATCATACCAAAATAAGTGACCTGCCTGGAGTGCCACATGGGAAAGCTATAATAAAAACAGCATTTCAAGGTAGGGGATGTTTCGCTTCTGTAATTTGACTTGTTGAAGACAGGAAGGTGGGGAGGGCCTGAACTCAAGGGGAGTACTGCTCAAGTGTGGGGAGGATGGATCAGAATGTAAAAGTAAGTGTGAACTAGAAACGCTGTGGATGCTGGTCTGCAGTGAAGGTGGTTTACATGATGGAGGGGAAAGGTGGAACATCTGTGAAGGTGATTTTGTTCTGTTTCCCTCTGGTGCATGAACTCTAAGTAAATGAAAATAGATCTTTCACAAGTGTGCAGAAAAGTCACTAAGCATATGACACAGAAAATGTAAGTAAAAATAAGTCCCTGCAGACTATCAAAACTTACGATCCATTTATTCAAAGCTTTGTTTAAGCCTCATAACCTTTATCTTGCATCTCGGTAAACATTTTGCACTGCTGAAGTGAGCTAACAAAGACTATTTTCAAAGAAGCTGAAATCCTCCCGAAACTAAGCCTATATCTTCACATCTCAACCGCTTCTTTGAACGATGTTTTCCCTGTGTTGTCTGAACATGTATACACACAACAGTGATACTAAAAAAGACTGACATATCTTGCTGCCACTCATGTTCACCATGACAGTCTGGACATCGATGCCTTAATAAGGACTTTGGGGACAAAATCCCTTCCAGTATTACCAGTATTAGCAGGATACAGGCCAGCTGACTCACACACACTTAAGCAGCTGCCAGAATGATCAAACCTCACCACCTAAATTCACTGAATGACTCCACTATGAAACTTATGAGAGACTGAACCATCTCTGTGGTGAGCTGAAAATAGAAAGTTTCAACTGCAAAAACAGTGACATTAGAGGCACAAACTGTGGCTGAATGTATAACATCATTTTCCATGATGTTTTGGAGTATTTCTTCTTGAGACTTCTGTGTTTCTAAGAAGACATGGTAATCAGTAATAAAATTGCTAAAACTCTTTAGTGTTAATTAACTGGTATTTTAAAAACCCTTTAAAAGAGGGGAAAATGTTAATGACTTTAAAAAGAATAAGAAAAAGTTGAAAAAAAACATGCATCTCCTACACAGGCTGAACATTTTTGATTTTGGAGGAAGTTTCCAGAAATACTTTTTTAAATGTCCTGAAAGAAGAATTGAGCTCATAAAGAAAATGGATTACACATGTATATGACTCTCCGTTGCTGATTATTTTGTCATCTGGTCAGACCTGTTGAGATATTCAGACTGTGTGATAGTCTCACCCGCTCCAGCTGGATGCAGAAGCTTTGGTCCCAGGTCAGTTTGCTGACAGGTCCCCAGCATGTTCGTCCCACCGCTCTGCTGTCCAGCCTGAGCACCGCGCTGACCTCCGCTATGAGACAAAACATCACTCTGCTGCAGTGTAAAAACCAAAACACTGAAATGTCACTTTAAACTGAGTTTTAAAAAAAAATTACTAAAACATCGGGAAAACTGAAACTTTAAAGGCAACTTTGATTTTTTTTTTTTTTTTGAGTTCAATCTAAGCACTATTTAGGTTTAAAGTCCTGAAAAAACCCCAAACTTTTTCATGCTATTGCAGGCTTTCAGCATTTGACAATGCTGTTATTAAGAGCTCTTTAAGCTTTTTTTTTTTTTTAAATTATATAAGTCATAATAACATAAAATATTAATGTCAACATATTAAAGTTATGCACAGTCAATCACTGTGGAATATTGAACATTTTTAAAAGCTTAATGGAGTTTGTAGTGTAAACAGTTCCTGATATATGAAAGCAAGTTTGGCGTTTATTAATGCATTATATAATGCATAATGCATCATCCTGATAACAAAGACACAAATGTAGGTGAAAACGTGACCTCTTTGGCAGAGATAAAAAAAAAAAAGAAAAGTGAATAAACTGAACAAAATTGCTACCTAGAAATACTTGTTATAGTTTTTTATTAATTTAATCTTGAGAGTTTCAGCAGGACTCAAAACACAAAGTAACACTGAAATAATTTACCTTGACATTCTGAGTATTCTAAATTGCTTGCATTAGAGTGTTTTATTATTTTATCAATTGTCATTATTTTACTTTATTATACCAGTACTTTTTACTGGTACTGTATTATGGTTTATGTCGTTACTCTGCTGCTGCAAGAATCCAATTTCCCTCCAGAGGTCAAGGAAGTTTTACTTCTATATCTTCAATAGGAAATAGACTTTGGAAACAAAACCAGTAAAAAGTAAGAACAAAAGGCATTAAAAATGTAAAATGTCTTCCTACTGGAAGGTCCAACCCCACTGTGAGTGGTGTGAGCTGCTGAAATATCCTTAGTGGGAGTCGGGTGGGTTTGCTGTTCTGAGTCTGTCAGAGGTTTCAGTAAATCCTCACAGCCAAGAAGCCTGACTTCCAGTTTGCCTGGAAAAATAAAAAAAAAAAAAGAAGTAATTTTGGCCATTCAGAAATCACTGTTGACACACTTATAAAATGGACAATGAGCATTAGTAAAATTCTAAATCATCTGACACACATCTCTTACTTAACAGCTATATCCTAATGCTTCTAACAATCTATGTTTTCTCAGTTCGAACAAAACAACAAAGCTAAGCTAACACTTCTACCCAAAGTAAATGTAACGTTTTCATTTGTCAGCATGAATAAATCTTGCAGAGCCAAGCCTCTAATCTGTGCTGCATGAAGCTGCTGCACACCAAGCTTTTCTCCTCATTTTCTTCATTTCGCTGTGGCTCTAACAGCTACACTCCCCACTCAGAGGCTCAGGCTCATTACTCGCTGCCAACACAGCTACTTCTCCGGGATTTGTCTCCTGGTTACATCATCATTAGGATTTTTTCCTGTTTTTCTCATGCTGAGAGAGAGAGAGAGAGCGAGAGAAAGAGCTTACAAAGGAACCGTCCAAAAACAAGAGATTATTCTGCTTATCCACTGTAGAGCTCAGCGTGTGATAAATAATGTTCAAACGCCACGCACCCACTGTGCATCCATCTACAGAGAAAATCTGTGTTTGTAGGAACAAACACTAAAATAAACATACTTTCTATGTGTAATTATTGATTTAGAAGGGAATGTGTTCCCTGAACAGTGTGCTGTGCAATCAATGAATTCAAAATCGTACTGAATTTGGAAGAAAATATTTTACTTTCAGGGCTGCAACTAAGGATTATTTTCTGTATTTGCAAGTAAATATTTACATCTGAGAAGATGTAGCAATTGTTTGGTATTTCATTTAAAAAATAAATGACTACAGGTATTGATTGAATGTTGTTGATTGATTTTCTGCTGTTAATTAAACATTTTTACCTCTTAAAGTTGAATATTTAGAAAAATCTCATTTCATAACTGCAAGATTTGCCATAAAACAGCTATAATATTAGATTCTTTCCATCAGTATTGTGCAGTTTCAGCAAACATGTCAAACATGGCTGTGATCATACCAGTTAAGGAAGCAGGTTTGATGGATAAGATGGACAGCGAGGTGGACAGGGGACAGAGAAGTCTGGGACTGTGAGGAGAGGGGGGTCTGGCTGATTGGTTGACGCCCCCTGCAGGCTGCCACATGGACTTCTGGCTCTTTTCTTTCAGGCTTTTGTCCAGAGAGAGCTGCAGAAGATCCAGCTTCTGGGAGGACTCCTGTACCCGAGACTGAGCCTTGGGNGTAGATACACCACTAGAAGTTTTAGTCTTTTTAGCCATGTTGAAATAACGATTAGAGTATACATCCACATTTACTATACTGATGGGTGGTGGAGAAGTGGATTATGCTGCAGGAGGGATTTGTGAAGCTTCTCTAGATGCTTTAATGCTTCTTTGTCATGAAATGTTTTTTCCCGTTGGAAACCAAAGCTGCTGTTCTTTTTTACAGCTACCTTTCAAGCCTAAGGATGGGAGGTCTGATACTCAGAAGTCAAATTTTGAATGAGTATCACTTTCAACACAATGTTATTTGGTATTATTTACCACGATATTTGTGGAGGGCACTGTATGTGGTAGAACTGGAGTTTTGCTTCGTGGCTTTTATCCTCAATGTTTTCTCCTTGACCACCTTGTTGCTTGTCTTACACCACATCTTTCACATGTGCACTGTTTTAGATATAAACTTCTGCCAAATGAATGTAACTGGAAGCGAAACTAATAGCTTTTAGTGTGTGCAGCAGGGTGTTTTATGACACTAGTTGCAGGTGGTGTGTTTTATGCATCTGTACTGGGGTTGCAATGCTCAGAAAGGTGACCTTAAGAGGCTGTATTAGATGATCAAACAAGCAAGCTCTACTGTGGGAGTGTCTCTGCAGTCTGTCTGAGAAGGTTGGAGGATGGCAAAGACCGTCGTACAGAATAATCTAGACACTCTCCACTCTGCTGTGATGAGTTTTCAGTGGTGGTTTTACTGTTGTGAGAAATTTCCTAAGTATCAGTATTACAATAGATAAGTACAATATTATGGGTGATCAGCCCACCTGTGATTAGTATTTCTCACACTGATCACAGGTGGGCTGTTCACCACTAGTGGGCTAGTTTTACCTGTGGTAATGGTGATTTCATTTTGATAAATACATAGAATTTCTAGAAATTAAGAATGGGTAAAATAGGTAAATTAATATAAATCCCTTGCTCAATTTCTTGTCTCTCTCCAGGGTCCTGAACCATGTTTAAACAGCCTGTATCTCTTTGTAAAAGCTTCCTATCTGTTTTACTTTTTAAAATAAATTCTAAAATGCAATTACTTTGAAACTTGAAGCCTGGTGGGGCTCAAAAAGGCATTTTTTTTCTTGGCCTACCTCAGCCAGAGCCTTCTGATCCAGTGATGAAATTCCCTCCAGCTGCCTCACCACATCTTTGGCTCGCACCAACGCATCTGCTTCTCTCTGCATATAGTGCTGTAACTCTGCTATATGAGAATCCACAGCACTGACAGTGAATGGAGAGATACCTGAGAGAGAGAGAGAGAGAGAGAGAGAGAGCTTATAAAGCACTTTCATCCATTTCAGTATGAAGGAATTCCTTTCAGAGGAGCTATAGATCCTCACTGAAACTCTTTTCATCCCTGCAATCAATATTTATAAAGTTGAAGCGAGACTGTTCTGTAAAATGTCAATGGGCTCTAGGCAAAGGTCTTAACATTACATTTTTCATGTTTGTGGCATTTATAGCACTTATCTGACGCTGTTATCTGTACTCCATCAAAGCCCTGAAGGGAAAGATAAAAAGAATTGTGGGAAAAAAAAAAAATCTTCACCTAAAAATCTCTTCAGTTAATATATTGAACAGACAATGGAGAAAGGCAGAGCATTGTGTATTTACTCACTCTGCAATGGCTCCAACAATGTTTCATTTACTTTTATTAAATTTAGTTAACACACCAATACACAGTGAATTTAAATCATTGCGGTAGTACAGATGTCTTCAAATCCCAGATCACGACATCATAAGGAATCAATAGTAAGGAGGTTAGGGGTCAGGAAAAAGAAACATGAGCTGAGGAAAAGAGGATTAGAGGATTTCTTTACATCACTTGTATTTCATGCTAAAGTGATTTTTCAAGTCAGGATCCATTTTTATGTAGGCTACTTTCAGATTAAATGTCGCATTTACTCTCAGATATTGGTGCTGTCATAGTTTTGCTTTGTGGTTTTTGTATATTAATAACAACCCCTCAGATTATAGCTGGCAGAAAGCAAAGATATTTTTGGACTGAAGTTGCTCAGAAACGATATTTTGAGCTGATATTCAGCCTCTTTGAATTTGACCCTTTTCAAAGCCAATAACTGAAAGTATGCAGTGTTATCTCGACATTTTATCCTCCTCCACGTGGAAAAGCTTTTTAAAACCTTATCTAGACCACTGCAGAACACTAAAACAGCTCTTTTTGCAGCACTTACAGCAGACCCACCACACTTATTCAGTGGACGGAAATTTCTGGGACACATTACCGCCTTTAAATAAACTGAATCATAAAATGCATCATAAATAAGCATTTTCAAGCAGAATATAACACAAGCAGGAAGAAAATAATAAACACTTTGCTGCCAGGCAAAACTGCCTTGTAGTTTTCAATGTTTTAGCTCACAAAACTTATAAAACCAAAACAGTAATAAACTGTAACTGACATAAATGTGGGAAATGGCAACTTCTGACACAAAATTAGCATTTGATAAAGGTGAATCAAACAAGGCTGTCCTCCCCTAGAAATATATTTCAACCAATTTATAACCAAATAAAATGATATTGCTGCAGGAAGATGATGGGGGTGTTAATGAATATCAAGGACTCAGTGATTATATTACTATCTGCAGCAGCTTCTAGGTTCTCACTTCCCTGCCCAGACTCCCATTGTATATTAAGGAGTAAATGATACAACACATTTCAGCTGCTGAGACTAAATATCTTCGTTCTCAGGCCAACAATGAGAACACCATGCTATGATTACAGAACTCAGCATGGTAATTTATTATATTACCTGTTGCTACATGTTTCTGTTGGAGCTCAGCACAATTAACCAGTTTGCTCCCTGACATTTGGAAAATCTATCAGGTGTGTTGATGCTGCTGCAGTTCATACTAACCAAAGAAGTAGTAACATGTCACCGAAAGTCCCATTTGACTTACCCCTTTCATGCTAATTTACACACTGGAAGAAGCCAAAAAAGGCTGTGAATATCTGTATCTATATAAAGGGGCATAAAACAAATTCTAAAAGTGAACATATATTTAAAAAACATTTATTTACATCCAGTGAATCATACTGTGACTCTCTGAGGGTCTCAGCAAACTTTTCTGCTTACAAGTGTAATACTTTTAAGAATATTTTACTTTATTATATATATTATTAAATAAAATATATATATATATAATGTAATAATATATTTAAATTTAAATTAAAATATATATATTTTAATTTAAAAGAAAAAAATCCACTTTACACACCAAACAAAAAAAAACTTCTGTTACTTAAAGGACGATACCACACATTTTGTGTGTTTGAGCCTTATATATTCAATTTTCATACATGTAAGCATTTCCCAAAACATACTATTGGAACAGTGAGTTATTTATTTATTTATTTTTTCTATCTTCCAGGCTGCCATTGATTTCAGTTCATTCTGATACACTATTAAAATCAACTTGTTGATACTTGAAACATTCTTGGGATAGGTAATCCATCATTGTGAACAACGTGTATTGAAGCTTTTTCAAAGTTTTGTACTTTTAGTGTTTAAGTGAAATAAAAAGCACAGAGTGAATGTACTGTATGTCTCCACCGGGGAATATAGTCCCAAAAGAAGACCTCTTTTATTGAAAAATTTAAACGACCGTGACTTCATAATTCTGTGTAACTATTAGCAGGAGAAACATCGATTTTTAAGGTGGGTGTATCGCTTGAATATTTGATTTTGAAAGATTAAGAAATTTTGCAAAACATCAGGAAAGCTGAAATATGGTTTTATCCTTTATGAAATGATTGTCAGTAACCTTAGTTGTATGAAAATTGAATATATTAGGCTCAAACATGCAAAATGGGTGGTATGGTCCTTTAAGACATGANTTGTATGAAAATTGAATATATTAGGCTCAAACATGCAAAATGGGTGGTATGGTCCTTTAAGACATGAATTGCTATCTTCATGCCTCAACTTTAAAAAAAATGGAACTTCCTTCTTTTTCTTTGCTAAAATCTATTAATCTATTAATCAATTATTTGAGTAACAGAAAATGAAATCAAAAACAACTAATTTATCTGGATTTTTTTAAATGTTAGGCTCTGGAAACTTGTGATCTTGTTTATGTCATTTGATACATTAAGCCATTCATCGATTAATGGACAAAAATAATCAACAGAGACTTTCTAACACCCTTTTAATGATAAGAGAAAGCATGATATGGTTCTGACCTCCACGACTGGAGCTGTTGCAGTTGCTGCTGCCATCACCACCAATGCCAGTGCCATCTCCTCCGCCGCTGTTGTCGTTGTTGCCGCTATTGCTACTGTTGCTGCTGCCAGCCTGGGTGACTTTGATAATCTGCAGTCGGATCAGCTCGATCTTGGAGCGACTATCCTGCAGCATCTGCTGAGCTGTGGACAACATCTGATCCTAGATAACAATATCACATCAAGAAACAATAAGCTCCACTTCATCACTGGGCTCTTCCTGACAGATCAGCTGGGACAGAAGCACAGTTGTAAAAACACTGATTACATACAGCCACAGTTAACAACAACAAACTGAAGAACACAAGGAAATCATCAGCGACAGCGTGGTTTACATGCACGCACAGCTTGTCTTCATAAACAGGAAAAAAATTAAACAAACAAGTGGCTAAGAAAAGATGGACTAAGTCAGAACAGCATGTTCAAGTCAAGTATAAAGAGTATGACTGTGCACTTCACTAACCTCAGGGTGATGCTCTTGTTCCTTGTTGAATAAGGATTAATTTGTCATCCTCTGCAGGTGGAGGGGGACTTCTCAGATTGCACCTCTCCACCTTCACTATCCTTGAAAGACAAGTCCCCTGATGTTATGGTGTGTACACACACACTGACTGAGACGTCTTCCGATGCAGCTCCTACATCTTGAGACCTAGATCACGCAGTCTGTCCTCCTGTTTGTTTTTGCTTCCCTGCAGACCTGCAACATTTCCTCCCTGATGCATCCTCCTCATCCTCTGCTCTGTAACCAAATCTCTCTCTCTCTCTCTCTCTCTCTCTCTCTCTCTCTCTCTCTCTCTCACTCTCTGTCTGTTTTAGAGGGGCTTTCTGCAGGGGATGCTAGAGTTCCTTTCCAGTGTCAGCACTGCTGCTAGTCTGATAGCATTGATTGCCTGCTCTGGGCTTGGCATTGGCCGCTGCATGACCACATGTTCTTCTGCTGTCACCAACCATAACCAAACACAGGACTGCTCCTGCTGCTCTTCCTGGGACAAGCCTGACACCAGGCTGCAGCTTTTAGGACATTTCCTTAACCTGCTCCAACAAAGAAATGATGAGGGACATTAATAACCACATTCTGAAGTAGTGGTAAACAAGTAATGATTAATCAACAGCTAATTTAATAGCTAAATAATGACTTTGTCCTTTAATAGGTAAATATGCCAAACATTTGCTCCTCCCAGCTTTTCAAATGTGAGGATTTGTTCATTTTCACAGTTTCATCTCACTATAAAATGAACAGGCCATTGCTCATAAAGCTTGGGCTCTGGGAACACAATTTTTGTCATTTTATACACTAAATTATTAAGTAAAAATCTCTAGAAAACAAGTAGGAAATGTAAGCTAGGAAAATCACCTGATGTTAACAACATGCTCCAGGACACTGAAATGCTCTGACAGCAATGTAGTTTAACAAGGCTGTCATGGACACGTTCCTGCATACAAGAATACATGACATATCTGGTGTCTTCCTCTTCTCTCCTGTTAGTTTGTCGTACAGATGGATGAGTTCAAGGTGACAGGAAGCTGAACAGAAGCTATTAATATAACCGGAGTTTACGTAAAATGACACATACTTAAATACACCTTTTAATCTCTGCTCGTGTACTTGTCGAAATTACCACAGGCTATTATACATCCGCTAGTTCACCAGGGCTAATTTCTATAGGCTAATACAATCAACGTTAATTTGATGATGGCTTTGTTTATTACAGTACTAAGGGAGTAACCAGTACTGGATGAAGTCTTAGCTATAGCTGTTTGTGTTTATTCAGTATTTTCTTGTCTGAAGCAAACAATTAGGTAAGGAAAAACTATGACTGACGGGCTAATTTGCTCTACTTCAACTGACGTTCAGCATCTTTTTTAAAGTGCGCAAGTGCGAGTCGGTCCTACTGAAGGTTTGGCCTGGCCCGAATTAATGCAATATCAGACTTTAGGTGATTTGGAAATTGCCTATGGTATGCATTTAGAAAATAATGTGATGCTTATTTCATTTCGTGTGTAATTTTTAGATACGAGACAACATTTAACAAGTAATTTGGAGCCGAGTACTGAGACCTATTTTGAGAGGCGGAGCTCGTCTATATTCCATTCGGTGAGGCGCGTTCGTAATGAAAGGAGCGCGTGAGCGGCGCTTGCTGTGACTTCCTCGCTCCTCGGCAGCTACATTGTGTGGAAAGCAGCACGTTGTTGGCTTCTGCACGCTGAACTTTACACCGATCTAACGTTCTCCTGTTTAGGGAGAAACAAGATTCAAAGCTACGAGCTATTCTCTCAGACGTCCGTAAGTTCTACCAGCTTGCGAAAACATGTCAGCCTCGGCGGCAAAAGTGAGTAAAAAGGAGCTGAACTCAAACCATGACGGAGCGGACGAAACCTCCGGTAAGGGAATGGCGGCCTCCTATTCACCGCCATTTTCACTTTCTTCTATAGCATATTTTGCATTGCCGTGGGGGACCATATTGTGTTTTTTAAATATTCGCATTGCTTTGATTTTTTCTCTGTGACTCGTGACATGTTTTTTTGTTCACCATAATGGTTGCTGTACATATTTACGTTTCGTCAAACGGCGGCTAGCTCTCCAGCTAACGCATTTTTAGCATGCTGCTGTCCCTGCTGGCTGTTGTTCAGTTCAGACCGGTGCCTCAGAGGCCATATTAGCTAGTTACTTTAGCATCACCAGCATGGTCAGCTACGACGATGGTTAGTAACTGAGCTGTTATATGCGATGCTGGATGTTTCTTGATCAGTAGAATTCCTTGGTATCATATTAAATTAGCCAGTCAATGTTTATGTAGTCAATTTGGTGTTAGATAACCCAGAAAGTTAACATAATTCGTCCACTAGCAGCTAGCCAGTTAGCGTTGTTGTTGTAATGTTACCTAACGCTATCTGACGACATGTTTTTGTTACTCGTCAAGTCACGATTAATTTTGCTAACCCAATCAAACCAATAATTTTCTTATAATCAACTGATTAAAGGACTTAATCAGAAGATCAGGGCGTTAATTCGTTAGTTAGGTTGTCTATTCAGGCATCTGTATAGACTTGGTCGTTCACGTTAACGCGGCACCGTGTGTGCAGTCAGACGTCCCACATTTAAACCACGCGGCCTTGTCTGTAGCAGCCAGCAGGAAACGGTGAGTGTCTGAGCCGCTAGACCAGCTGCCATTGGCCGGTCACATTACATTAACCCCCTGGCTTAATCTGCCACATAACCCGACAGATTGCGTTACCTACTGTGTATTATAGATGTGTTAGCTACTGTTCAACCCGGTAACTACAGAATCCCAAAACATTTTTTGCTTCAGGACTGAGATGCAAGTCAAAGTTAGATCACAGTAATCATTCTTAGGTCCAGTCTTGGCTGATAAGATACAAACTATTGTGTGTGTGATAAGCCTTTGCTGATTGTCTAACACATTTATTCAATATGTTTCCTACAGAGAAAGAGCAACAGGAAGCTATTGAACACATTGACGAAGTTCAAAATGAAATTGACAGGTAATACAATTTTTCACAGTTATTTTAAATAAGGGATGCCAAACCATGTGTCATAGGAGATCTGAGATTTTACAGGTTTCAGTAGTATAAAAACTAATTAGCACATTTTTGACCAAAGGGTAGAGGAATAGCCAGATTAATCAGCTACTACTGAAAAAGAAACCTGCAAAATCTGGGCCCTATATCTAAGATGGTTTGACAACCTTTTCTTTATTAAGTATGACAGTTGACCACATGTATAACACTTGAAATGCATGGAAAATGGGAAGGCAATTGCTGTTTAGACATGCTGAAGCTATTTTACTATGCTGGTTTGTTATTTGTCAGGTTGAATGAGCAAGCAAGTGAGGAGATCCTCAAAGTTGAACAGAAATACAACAAACTCCGTCAGCCATTCTTTCAGAAGAGGTCAGAACTGATCGCCAAAATCCCCAATTTCTGGGTCACCACGTTTGTCAACCATCCACAAGGTGAGTCTCTAAAGTCAAGGTCCTTTTTATTGCTACTCAGCCAAACAGAATGACATAATTATAGTGAATTTGCAAATGGATATTTAAATAGGGCCTAGATTAAAGAAGTTAAAGTTTATCATTTAAATGTGTTTCTCCACAGTATCTGCCCTACTGGGTGAGGAAGATGAAGAAGCACTTCATTACCTGAGCCGGGTGGAGGTGACAGAGTTTGAAGACATTAAGTCAGGCTACAGAATAGATTTTGTAAGTATTGATTGCCACACAGAATGTGCGTGTGTAGAGTGATATTTTCTCTCCCATTTATTGTTACATTTTTAATTTTATGCATTTGTGTGTTCCAGTATTTCGATGAAAATCCATACTTCGAAAACAAAGTACTTTCCAAAGAGTTTCATCTGAACGAGAGTGGAGACCCATCTTCAAAGTCAACAGAAATCAAATGGAAATCAGGAAAGGTGTGTACACCTCTTTTCAGTGTATGTGTGTTACAGGGAAAAGACAAGTTTTTTTTTGCTATAATATATAGATTTTTTAGAAAACTTTGCTTTGCCTTTTACCCACATCAGCAAATAAACCAGCAGGCCCTGAACTAACTCCTGTAGTAGTTATGTCAGATTTTGCTTGTTGGTTAGTTTGAAGCAACATGTATGGTGTTTTATTCTGTGTATCTGCAGGACCTGACTAAACGCTCCAGCCAGACACAGAACAAAGCCGGCAGGAAGAGGCAACATGAAGAGCCAGAGAGCTTCTTCACTTGGTTTGCTGATCACGCTGATGCCGGTGCTGACGAGCTGGGAGAAGTCATCAAGGATGACATTTGGCCAAACCCGCTGCAGTACTACCTGGTATGTTTAATGCTGACAAATTCAATAATTACTTTTATGTTGAATGTAAATTTTGTTGATTGGTTTCTACTCTCTTTAAATCTTTTTGAGAGCACAAACTTCAAGCTAAAGGTTGTTCGATTATCTCCAGGTTCCTGATATGGATGATGAAGAGGGTGAAGGTGAGGATGATGAAGAGGACGAGGAGGGTCTGGAGGACATTGATGAGGAAGGAGATGAAGATGGGGAAGAGGATGAGGATGATGATGGAGAAGATGGAGAGGTACAGCTGATGTAACTGGTTAAGAAAACAAATGGTTACAGTTGCTTACACCTTTGTTTACACCACTGATTGATTCTTGTTATTCGCTCCCTAGGATGATGAGGGAGAAGACGACTAAGACATGACACCATCTACCCAGACCCCTCAACCTTTTATTCCCCGTTTGGTTTTTCACTCATATTCGGGAGCAAAGGTTTTTTTTTTTTTTGTTTTTTTTTGGTTTTGTTTTTATTTTGTTTTTTTATCCGTGTTTGCTTCATTTTCCATTCTGAAGCCTCTACACCTGTTGGTGCCATGTTATGTTCTCCTTTGACTCATTTAAAGCCAATGGCACTTTGCCCTGAATTGTGAGTACCATCCCCGAAATCATCTCAAAAATAATAAAAAAGTACAAAAATAGAATCAGTATGGCATCCTGAGTAGAATTTGAAGAGACAATTTACTATGAATTTCTCCTGTATAAGGTTGTGTGGTAAATTAACTAAAGCCATGGTGTAGTTACCTAGCGCTAGCAGACCTCTTCAATGTTATTTTTTCCCCCATATATTTTTTTTTTCAATTGGGGAGTTAATCCCTTGAAAAAAACTGTTATTTTCCCCTATGTGGTTAACAAGTACCAGCTCATTCCTTTCACTTGTAATGTTCAGCTGGGTGGGGTGGGCGNGTGGGGTAACCTGGGGTGGGGCAAGGAGTATGTTGGTTACCAGGGAGAGTGGTTATTTTAACACCATTTCTATGGGATTTTTTTTTCATTGTATTGTTTTACAGATATCCATAAGATTTGAAATGACATTTTTAATAAAGAACAAAATGGAAAAAAAAAAACAAGCTTGTAAATTTTGGCCCCCGCCGCTTCATGGGTTAAAGACCTGTTATCTCAGAATTTACATTTAATCACCATTTCCTTTTCCGCTGGGGGGAAAAGAAACTGTTTTAAATTTGAGGTGTACAACTTGCTTTGTTACAATAATAAAACTTACTGTGTACACTTGTGTGGGAGTCTTCAAATAGGAATAGAATTTTTATTTTGCAAAAAAACTTTAGGTAGCATAGGCACCTAGGTTAAATAAATGTTATGGTCAAAGGTCCATCAGCTCATGAAAGATTTTGGAGTCATAAGCAGGCTTGAAGCAAAGTCTTCTCTTAACAGTTGATGGGTGATTAAGGCCAAGAAGGTTTGCTCTGATTCCTCAAACTGGGTTTTTGTTACTGTGTCTGGCCAGTCGCTGGGTTGGAAGCCCCAACCTGAAGGGAGAAAGAGAAATCAGTATCTTGAAAATGATCTAATCATGTAAAGAATTAGATGGACATAATACTGTACAACATGAGGTGGAGTAGTTAAACATGGTGGCATTTCAAGAGAAGCCCACTCCTGCTGATTTTTGATACCCTTTTTCTTGTAGTTGTGGCTTACATTTACCTTATGGAATTTATGAAATCGTAGCCCTAATTACACTTTCATACAAACTTAAAGGTGTATCATAATTACATAAACGACACAAGTATGTCATTTTGACCGTTTCTAAATTACCAGATGCCAAGTCAAACTTTATTATTATAAATATTACATCGTGAGAACATGAAACATGAAGTTGCTGAGGAGGAGCTGACAACTGATTTTTGAGCTGCGTGAAGGGAGGACAACTTAATTCTTTTTTTTTTTTTTTTTTCNTTTTTTTTTTTTTTTTTTCAGGAAAAGGTTTGCTCGTGTTTTGTGCCTAAACAGACTTCCATAGATTCAATTTGTCAATTAAAAAAAAAATAAAATTCTTAAATTAACTATTGGTTATAGCAGTGGTTTTGACATGTGCCTTATTACACCGACTTATCTCAGTGCTTACCCACACGTTTTTATTTTAACGAATACGACTTTTAAAACTAGATACCATTCTAATATATTTCCTCCATTTTTATCAGTAAAAACGTAACGGCCTCCTACCCACTACCCACCTAAATGAGTCTTACACCGCGGGCAGGTGGCCAGCGTCCAGGAGAACCCCGGGAACCAGGAAAAGTACTTATCTGCGGGCCAGTGCTGGGTAACGTCCGCTTTTCTGAACGTGATAACCTCAAATTGGAGACCGCGTGGGTTTTCGAAAAGCTGGACGTTAACCCGTCTGTCTCCGACTAGCGTGTCGTTGCGGCTAGAGAGAGCTAACCGACTAGGGACGAATTGGATATCCATCCCTACGGCTAGTTCGTGTCCACACGCCCTGCACAGTATGAGAGTGTCGGCGTTTACTGCCCCTTCCGCTGCGGTAGCACACGCCTCAGCAGGCCAGTGTACAACCGGATAAAACAGAAATATAAACAGAAGACACGGCATTAGTGACAACTCCAGCTGCTTTACCAGCAGCCACACGCTTTTGTTTCCTCTCATCCCTGCGTCACACGCACATGGAAGCCTGAACAGGAAACTAACTAGCTTGAGCTGCTAGCTGCTTTGTTTGAAAGTTGGTTGACATGTCTGATGCGTCGGGGGAACATCAGTCAATATGGATGGTTCAGCAATTGCATTAGGTTGAACAATTTATTTAAGTTGAGTCAGAGGAGTGTAGAATTATAGGGCACTTGTATTGTATGTTGTAGTTAATGGACTGAGCGCTGAGTGACTTCAGTATATAAAGCCTGTTAGCTGTTAAGCTAGGCACCGGAAAGGGCATGCAAAGCAAACAGGAAGTGCAGTCATCTCAACCATTTCCTAATCCCACATGCGAACAGATATTACATAACTGTTATTATCTTCTTTAATAGTAGCTGTTTATACATCTACATTCGTTGCACGCGCCTTTTAATAACTAAGTGCGTAGGTATAAGACTTTGATTATGGTTTACTGAATTTTAAATAATCCTGAATGCCACATAAAATAAATGTAATGTTAGCTTTCTACGTGTCAAATTGCGAAAAAATACTTATGAGGAAAATAAAACATTTAGTGTGATTTTTTTTGGGCGCGCTCCAAATCCGTGCAGCTGTGTAAAATAAATAAACCATCACGCCATACCAAGCTTGTCAAATAGTGAAAGCCCGCTAAAATACAATGTTTACACCATGTTTATCCCAACTGAATCACGGCGGCAGCGCAGTTACAACAATAACTGCACGTAACCCAAAGATTAGTTTTAAATTTGTAGCGACCATGCGTGACCACCCGAAGTGGGTGCCCCTACATTAATTTCTAATCCGCCCTTGTCGCTACATAATAAGCGGCACGCAGTTTTAAGCAAATGAAGCGCACCCCTCCTTATCTGACGATCGTTACTAAAGGCAACGCTTGTCAAAACTCCTTTTGGCCAATCACAAAACGCGTTGTTGCAAACGAGCCAATCAGAAGCGGTTTCTTTTTCCATATAACCGTTTATGAGAGATTGAGATTGAATCTGTGATTTTTTTTTTCTTTTTTTGTGGAAACGGGGAAGTTTGTAACTTAGAACACATACAGTAATTAGTTAACTGTTTGACACGGTCTTCCTTGCTGCTATCCCGGTGTCTTTTAACAAAACAATGAAAACCCGTGATTCATCGCCTCCTGTTCATGTCCATGTACCGGAGACAACACCTGTACATGTTCACATGAGGAGAAGTCCCAGCAAGACTCTGCAAGATAGCGTAAGAATTATATTGTAACAAGCATGCTGTCATACAGATCACATTCTAGATATATCCCGCATCTTGAAACTTTGTTTTGAAAAGACATCTAAATAAAATAGCCGACTTTATAATGATGATGAGTTTTGTTGATAAAGGAAGTCTCCTGTGTTTTATTAACCCCTTCATTTTTCTGCAGAATAGGATCAGAGATGCACAGAGGAAGGAAGATGGTGGACGGCCAAAGTCCCAGATACCATGGATTCCTCCAGGAAGATTGTCCAGACGGGATCTGGGCTCATACAAGTGGCAGGTTTCTGCAGTTTTATTCCCTCACAGCTGTACTTTCATTCACAATCAGTAACCAATTCTGCCATACCTTTTGTAAGATAAATGGGAAGAAGTTTTAACAGAGTTATCAAACAAAGATTGTAAAGTAATCACAAAGTGGAAAAACAGTAATAATGTAACAGCAAAAGAGTTGCAAGATTTCAAAAATTATAAGCACATGAACATGTTCAGAGAAAAGGAATGATGAGACTTTTAGTTTACATAGACTGAATTAAAAATATCAAGTCTATGCAGGAGTGTAATTATTTTAAATGTATTTTGCCTCCATGCTATACAGTTTGTTGCAGCTTCTTAGTTATTCACTATTCACTCCTATGTCTCTGTGTTTCTGTTTGGTATTTTTGATGATCAGTCGACACCGCAGACAAAGGAAAGCAGACTGCAGCATCAGTTAGAAAGTGAGATCCGCATTCAACGTGAAATCGCAGAGCAGGAAGATGAGCTGGGAGCAGCATCTAGAAACCTCAGCATCCTGCTCAGAGAGCAAGAAAGCGATGGCTGTTCAAAGAAGTAAGTTGCAGAAACACATCAGCAGGTGGAGGTTGACAAAACCTTATATTTGTGTTTTGTAAACATGTCCTAAAACACTAATTAAGTTTAAAACATCTCCAGATAATACACTTGCCATTTCTGTAGGCAGGATGGTGACATGATGTGTCTGATTTGGTGAATAACTTTCAAAATGTAGGCAAACATGCATTCAAGTACAGATAGTGCTATAATCTGTGCAACATATCTGTGGTACATGTCAGGTTTTTGGTGCCCTTAGAATAAAATAACAATTACTTTTTTTAGAAGCAAAACTTTGCAAAGACATTCAGCAATTATACAAAGACAAACACATTATCGAAGTCGTGGGTACCAATACAAGAAATTTTGTGAAGGCATATTGTTCCATCATTATTTCCTTTATGTAGTCATACTTGTCATTAACTGGAAAACAGATTCTTAAGTCATGTAAAAGAGAAAATGCAGTGTACGTCCTGTTTGACACAATGAACACTGTCAAGTCAACAATTTGTTTCTGCACTATTTTTAAGTGACTTTGACAATGGTTGAAGTCTAAGATCTAAGTCTATTAATGATTTAAACTGTTAACAGGCACTATTGATAACATAAAAAACACATTTTTTGCTATAGCTGGTGTCCCAAATTTAAAGCATTCCATTTTGGAAGGAACATAGCGCAAATTATTGGAGTAGATTCACACCTGCACAGCTAAATTTAAAAAAGAGAGAGAGAAAAGGCACAGGTGTATCACAAAAACAGTCCTACGTTATAATGGCAGTATACAAATATTAGTTTAACTGTGGAATGAGCTTCAACTCTTTTATCAGACTGCAGATTTCTATCATCATTATAAATCTTTGACACCATGGAAATTTGGTAAGTGGACCCCTAAGACTTGAATTTGAGTACTCCTCATGTTTTTAGGGCACATTTTGCAGCTCGAGACAGAGAGACAGACAAGCTCCTGAGGGCTCTTGTGGAAGCAGAAATCGACGGCGTGGCAGTAGCCAATCAGCTGACAGTCCTGAAGGAAACTGTTGGTAGCCTCTCAAAGGTAAACACACTGTAGAAACAGATCAGGGAGTCTAGAAGATGAAGGGTAGATGCAGGATGGATAAATTTAAAAAAAACACCTCTTTATTGGCTGTTGGTGACTGTCTTTTTTTTTTCTTTTTCTTTTTTTTTTTTTAGGACAAGCGGCTATCGAAGATGGACGTTGCTTCACTAAGACGGCAGCAAGCTTTGTTGTTAGAAAAGATTGAAATATTTGACAACACAAACCACAGCCTACGAGAGCTCCTTCGAGAGCGGAGAGAATATGAGGTATTTTATAGATTTTATAGCTCTACAGCACAAACAGCAATAAGGAGGTAACTACATAAGCCATGTAAGTTATCATCAGTAACCTGCATACACTCATACTGTCCTACTTATTGCATTTACTTCCTCTGTGAGGCTTTATAGCATTTCCTTCCAAGTTTGTTTTGACTGTTTACTGTCTATCTCTTTACTGACAATTTACTTATAATTCAAAAAGTGCAATATGTACGATTTGGGACAAAAACAAAATTGCAGATGCAGTCACATTCTGAGAATTATTAAGACATAACTTGAGTTTAGTGTCGGGTGCAGGCGGTCCATGTTAAAATTTTCAAAAGCAGAAGGAATACGTGTTCCACACTAGATCACTTCATCTAAGCAAATGATCTTTTCCAAATGCTGTATTGTTTTGTTTTTTTTGTTTGTTTTTTTTTTTAATCAAAAGGAAGAATCGCTGATGATGTTAGACCAGAAAGATGCATTGAAGAAAAGACTGGTCAGCTGTGAAGCAGAGAACATGGTGAGTAATGCACACACAGTCACATGCAGCATCGAATTTTTCTTCATTGATAAGTTAATCTGCCACCAGATAACATTTTTAGGAGATTGTTACCATTTTTTTTCTTTTCCTGCAGCTCCTGTTGGCCAAACTCAGTAACAAAGAGAAAGAAGCCTTCAAACTTACGGAGTATTTGGATTTTGAAAAGGTTTAATGCAACAAACCTCACACGATTGCACAATTTGTATCACTATGATCTCAGTTTGAAAAAGGAGGATACTGCAGGATACTGCAGTGTAAATAAAAATTGTCATGTCATAAAAACAGGTGAAGGGGTCATGCAGTCATTCACACCTTTAAGATTTATGTGTTCACTCTCTGTTTCTGTCCACATGGCAGGACAACGTAAAACAGACAGAGGACCTTTCTAGATTTCTGGAGTCGACCAGAGACCATCTAGAATCTCAGCTGAACAGAAAAGAAACTGAAAACAACATTCTGGCTATTCAGATTCAGGTCTGTGAACATTAAAATGAAACTAACCAAGAATTTAACACACATAAATATTGTCAAACAATCAGAAATGGACCAGGACAGGTTTGCACCACTACTTATACTGTATATTCCTGATTAAAATTAAGTGTTAAATCCCTACTAACATCTGACTCTAGTTAAATTAGTGATTTACTAAATTGTTCTGCTCCGTTTAAACAAAAGCTTTGGGTCATAAATTCCAAAGTAACGTGGAAATCGGTTGCTAGGAAACATTTTTAGTGGTGTGCAATCAGAGAACATGGAAGTGCTAGAGCAAAATATTGAGCTTTAACACAATTTAAGTTGAACTAACATATGACACTCACCTGCCAGTTACTTTATGTAATTTACGCTATGAAAATCGACTTGCAGAGACTTGAAACATGCTTGAGATAAGTAATCCATCACAGCGAACACGACGTCTGTAAGTTTTTTGTTGAAGTAATTTTATTTAACCTGTTCAACACGAAGCTGTATGGAAGATAATGTCCACCAGGGAATATAGTCCCAAGACAATATGACTTTTACAGAGAAATTAAATGGACTATCACTTCTGCATGAAGGCATACGTGTTAGTGTTGAATTTTAAGGTGGGTGTATTACCTGAACATTTCATTTCAAAAGATTAAGGGATTTGGCAAAATAACAGGAAAACTAAAATGCAGTTTTATGTTTTGGAAAATGGTTGTCAGCAATGTAATATGAGCATGGGTTGTATTTATTGGGCTTAAACATGCAAAATTGCCGGTGTGGTCCTTTAAGGTTGCCATTAAGTGAGAAAGTGTTTTGAGAAAGTGTTTTGAGAAAGTGTTTTGGTCTAAACTGGCTCTTCATCAAAGTCAGCATTAATTTACGATGCTTAAATTCCAAAATGATAAAAACATATGTTATATGTACGAGCTTTGAATTTAGGCAAGCTGCTCTAACAGGCTGCAGGTTCTGTGGTCCAGGAACAAGTGACAGGTGTCACAGCACATTTCAGCTTTAAGATTCATAACAAATCTATGTGCAGTATTGTTCAATAATGTATAAAATATGTCGCCAAGATGTGTTATTATTCCAGCTTTCAGCATGGTGATATGTTACATCTGCATTTAAATCTCTGCCCCAATTAGCTATTGTAGTCTTCCACCTTGTGAAAATGTGACTTATGTGGCAATTACAGCAAATTGTAGTTGAAAGACACAGGAGGGACCAGAGAACATGAAACTAAACTCCCATTAGATTACGTTTCTTTGTATTTATGCTGAGCAGAGGATGCAGCAGAGCCACGACCGGCGCCAGGAGGAGCTCCAGACCCTGCAGGAGGAGCTGCAGACAGAGAAGGAGCAGCACAGGAGAGACCGGGAGATGGCAGACATGCTGAGCCAGCAGGCTGAGCGGGCCAAGGAGTCCAGCAGGCATCTCACCACCAAACTCCAAGAGAAGGTCAGTGGAGGAGCTGCCGCAGGTGTAGAGCCTGATACCTGAAATTCACAAAGCGACGGGGCGGTTCAGTGTGTAGAGGCAGATACGCTGCTGTCACTGTAAGCTTGTGGGTTACATACCTCAGCAAGTACATAAAATAGTAATTTAAAAAGCAATAATACATCTTTACTGTTGTCTAAACTTTTTTCAGGCAACCCATTTTTTAAATTGCTCTACACTAGTAACCCGAAGTGCTTAGCACATATAAATAATGTGTGTTTCCCCAATAGCTATATGTGTTTGCTTTGGATAGCAGATGCGTTAACTCTGTCTGTCATATTAGTGTGTTGGAGTGTGTGTTAAACACTACGCAACTCCATTGTGTAGAAATAAGTGAATATATGCAATATATTCCACAGTGGTTGCCTTAAATTTAGAGAAGCGAGTATGTGACCTAAGGGTCGCCGATTTGATTCTGGGACTGTTACCAGAAATCTTGCTGGGGGAGGAGAATGAGCATCTGCCCCTCCCTCATTACCACTGAGCAAGGCACTGTACATAATTGCCAAAGTGTTGAAGTGGATCGGCTCAGTTGTCAGCAGTTGGTTGGCTGTGGTTGTCCCCTCCAGGTGTGAATGTGTGTGAGTGTTTGAGCACGGCATTCCTGCAAAACAACATGAAATGCTCAGTGATTCTACCCTGAATACATTTAGGTTCTAACAAATAGTAAAGCAGTTCTTTTCCACACCACTGCAGATTATCACACTGTACGTTTACATGTACTTTGATTCTTATTAAATTAAGGCAATAAAGTTGATTTTTTTTTTTTTTTTTTTTTTTTAAACATCATGTAAACACCATAATCAGATTGAAATAAGCATAAATAGACATTGATGTGCTCTGAGTAGCAGACTTATGTTATGGGGTTAAGTGGATTTACTCAAGAATGTAATGTGTGCATGCATTTCTTCACCTGGCGTACTTCCTCTCATAAGATGACTTATCAACAAATCACATACTGTATGTTTAAGCAAACGATAGAATCCTATTAATTCCCTACAAGGATGCATCTTAATCTATTTTTAATCATAGTATGGACAAAAAAATCAGAGTGTAGTGTGCATATAAACATATACTGACTGTGGGTTGTCAGATATGAATTGTGATGACTCAGGTGCTTTCGGTGTATATTCAGTGCTTGTCCACAGCTAAGTTTTCTTGGTATTGATGATGCCTTGTCTGGTTGTTTGCTTGTAGACCAATCAAGTTCAAATAAATTTCAGCTGACCTCTTAGTTCAGCCGTAAAATACACAACCACTGAAAACAGGCGAGGACAGGAAACTGATGATGATTTCCTGCTTCTTGGGGTCCGGGAACTGGAATCCTATCAGAGTGTAACTGAGCTCTTACCAGCTCACTTTATGGTCGTCTAATGTATACCAGCCATAAAGTATGCAGTACGAAATACAGAAAGCAGACTGTGTGTGTGTGTGTATTTTATCCTTTAGGAGTCCCAGTTGGCACAAGCTCTCTCTGAATCCACTGACTGGCATGCTCGCCACTCCAAAGACGCAGCTGCCAAAGCACAGCTGGAAGAGGAAACATCAGCTCTCAAAATGTGAGTTCACTTAGATTTGACCTAAATGATGCCTAAAATAAACACTGAAATAAAGAAGAAAATCAAAAAAGCTATTTCAGCTTCTTCTGTTAATTCTTAACAACCGACCAGAAACCAGAAAGGTAAAACATGTAAATTCTTATAAAGCTGAGATGATTAGGGGGTGTTTACGACAGCAAAATGGAAACGCTTCCATGAATTGAATATAGGTTGGATCATTTTTGTAATTAGTGATAGAAGACAGCAAAACAGATTATTTGTTTATTTGAAAATGTCACAGATTTAGCTGACAAAAAAATTGAATCCCAAGATCAAACGATCCATAAAATCACATTAAAAATAGACTATAAATGTAAGTTCACCCCTGCACCAATGAGAGAACTTATGAAATAGAATTTTAGTAAAGAATTTTTACTAAAATGTGCTGATATAAGCACACAACATAATTAATTCATCATACTGAATACTAACAACCAAAATCTTCAAGTATTCAATGAAATAAGGTTTAGGAGATATTATAATATTTTAAACTGGAAGATAAACTGGAAAGTAACAGTAACATGAGTGCTTATGAAAATAAAAATGACTGGGCTAATAAAATTACAAGGCAGTTGCTGGGAGTCTAGAATAAAACTAATTCTCAGTTTGAAAGGTTTGCAAAGGTTTTCTTTCCATTACACTTCAGTAATATAGTCACAAATATTAATATGAGCTTGAGGTTACGACTTGGATGTTTTGGAGAGTTTAACAGACAATAAGTGTGTGAATGGTGAATCTTTGTGTACCTGCTGGTTTCACAGTCAGTTGACTGAGCTGAGCTCAAAGCTTCACTCAGCAGAGGAAAAGATTCGGACAGAGAGAGAGGAACTCATGGATCAGCTTCATCACCTCAGCGCTGAAAACGCCTCAACCAAGCTAGACAACCAAAGACTCAAGGTAAAGTAATTAATTTTTTTCCTCCATAACTTATAAATCACTCTCAAACATTTCTGTTTAACCAGTAGCTCATCTTGTTATGCTGTCACCATGTTGTCTTTTAGCCCTAAATATTAAATGGTTTCTCTGTTTTCTAACAGCAGATGGTTTATGAATCAAATTTGTTGGTCTCTTGCACATAGAATTGTATTTTGTATTTTACTTAAGCATCACCACAAAACGTTTCAATAATCCCAGTCATCTTATCAAAACTATCGGTACCATTATTACTAATAGAAGTAGCTGTTGTATTGTTTTTGTAATTATTATTAATAATTATTATTTTTAGGTGCAGCATTTTGCAGGGTGAGTATCAGCAGTATTGGCGGTAATGACGGTTGTAGTATCTGTATTATTATAATAGATGGCATGACCAAAAAATGGTTTCATAGTGACAAATGTCTTAAGTATTGTAGACTAAAGTATGTGTGGTACTGTGCTGATACTTTTTTACAAACGTATTTAGGGTCATTTGATGTCATCTGAAGAAATGCTCAGAGATCTGCAGGCTGAAGCTCGTCTGCTTAAAGCGTCCCTCAAAAAGCAGGAAAGCCAGGTGGAGAAATACAAGACGAAGGTGCGGTCAGACCTGCTACATATTCTGATGACAAAATAAGGTGCAGCATGTTTAGACAAAACGTTACCTGCAGAAAAAGTGGTGAAAAAAAATGTGCCAATCATTTGGAAATTGCAGATGCATATTACAGTTGTACTGCTGTGAAGACACAGCGTGTGCCTGTTTTACATATTTTATTTTGCCCTCATCCTCCAGTTTGCAAATGTTCCTCCATACATTTTCCTTCTTGCAAAGTCCCACATAAAAACAAACAACATTCAGGCATCCATAAGACAAATCCATAGTGAAAGCTAAACATTTTCAGGAACTGAGCAAACTTTAGCCTCACTCTAAATGCAAACCACTTCTCAGTTCCTGCCCTTCCTGAAGTTCTGGTGTTTTACGAGGTTTTGCTACAGAACGTGGCTGGAAAGTGAGTTTTAAAATCAGAAATCAGCAGCTAAAGAAGTAATTATTAAGTTACCTAATATTAATCAACAGTCCTGTCAACCCATGCAGACACATTATGGTCACTTTGTGCTGTTGGGTTGTAGTACTTGTACCTGTTTATTAATTAAGCTACAATGTGCATCAGAGTATCCAGATATACAAGATTAATGCAGTGACATGATTTCAATGTCAATTCAATGATACACATCAGAGTGTGTTATCATGTTTATACCACCACATCTCATAGACATAAACAGCAACTCCACCTTTGGGTCTTTAAAATTTATGTGTATAAGTTTAACTCACGATTGATTAAGTTTCACCAGTATGAGTTAAGTGAGTACAAGTTAGAACGGTAGTGAAACTGTTGACAAGAACTATGCTTGATGTCCTGATGTGCCAAAAATTGAATACTTTACTGGTACTGACTGAGGTGTGACAGTTACTACTGACGATGGTAAAATACGGTATCATTTGATTCCTAATTTGAAAATCAACTAAAGATCTGTACAAAGAGTAAAATGTGTCATGTAATGTACTTTTTTAAAACTTACAAACAGCAAAAACATCCTTTTCTATTTTAAAGAAGTACATGACTTTAAACACAAGATTTGAAAACGTCAAGAAACCAGTAGTAAAGTGAAAGTACTGGAACTGATATCTGTATCAGCCCTGGCTGCCAGCCAATCATAAACAAGCATTGTCTTTGGTCATCACTTCAAACAAAATGTTCCTCACTTTTCTCAGCGATAAATGTAGTAAGGAGGTGCTTCATGCTGCAGGTCCATCAGGCTCGTCTGGAGTCAGAAGACTACCGCCTGAAGCTGGAGGCAACGCAGAAGGAGGTGCGGGAGTTGAAGGAGAGCGCAGAGAGAGAGAAGGAGCAGGTGAGGAGGAAGCTGATGGATCGGCTCAGAGAGCTGGAGCCGCTGCCCGACAAACTGAGGAGAGCCGAGCAGCAGATCAGAGAGGCTCGGGAGGAGGCTGGCGCCCAGGAGAGGAGGAACATTCAGCATAACTCCGCCCTCTCGGAAGTCAGACACAAGGCAAGCACTTGCACACCACACACACACACACACACACACACACACACTTGGACACAATTATAGTCAGGTTGCTTTGCACGTTTTTTTTTTTTAATGACGTTCATCCAGCATCCACCAGCAGCTAAAGTTACTGCTCTGCTCAGTGATGAGGTAAAGTTAAATGGCCAGCTTAACGTACAACTCAGTTGTTTTCTCTAAAGTTTAACATAGAAATGTAGTTTATAAAGACATATTGCTGCACAGTTTTACTACTTCCAAGAGGAAACAGTAATTACACCTGAATTGAATGTTGCTCTCTTCTCAGCTGTCATAGAAAAGAATACCTAATTTACTTCTAATGTACAAACTCACGAGCAAAGCGGTGGCAGTAACAAAAAGTTACTGAGGTGAATTTCTGAGATGGTTGCCACTGTGATCCTTTGTCACGTGTGTTCATCCACAGGTAGAACAGCAAGGCACTCAGCTGGAGATGTTACAGCAGAGGAATCTGCTCTTACAGGATGAGAACTACGTACTCAAAGAGCAAATTCAGAGCTTTGAGAGGTAATGCGAGAGCCATTAGTTTAGAGGCCCAGGCCATGATTTGACCAGATACAAATCATATACAGTCTGTAACTGAAAAGTCCGCTGCTCACTGCTTTAGACATTTTGACAGAAACACACTGCATACATTTTCCAAACTGCAGCTGCTCATTTGTCCTGTTGCTTATCTAGCAAGCTGGAGGAGATGAAGTTAGAAAACAAAGAGAAGTCTGAGGTTCTTGCCATGAGGGAAGACACCCTCCGCAGCATTCAGCAACAGCTGGAGGAGAAAATCTGTGAGAGCAGCACGCTGTCCAAACAGCTGGAGCAGAGCCTGGACGACGCAAAGAGACAGGTCTGAAAGCAGGAAGTCACCTCTGTCTGCCGTGCGACACTGTTTGCAGAGATGAAACAAAATCTACTTTTTTAATTACCATCTTATTTTCACAGGATAATCACTGACAAACACTTGACTGAATCTTTTCAGTTTTGAAGGCTTACAGAAGCTTATGTTTCGGTATATATGATAAAAGCCACCTATTCCTTGGTTTTTAGTTCCTTATTCTGCTAGTGTTATTAGGTAGAAACAAAACCTGAAATATGATTATTATGGAAAACAAAAGAATACAATCAGTGGGGCAAATGAAAAGTAGAAAAATCGTTCAATGATTGCACATATGAAGGTTGTGCAAAATAACAGTGAAAATACATGACAAAGTAAATTACAACTCAGTAAAATGTTATTGCAACACCAAATGACATTAGCATACATATTCTGTATGTAGGTTGTCAGTGTCTAACATTAAATGAAATATTCTATCAGTGTTATTCTAATTAAAGACGTTATGAAGATGACTAGTTGTAGTTTCTTATCAAATTATTCCACTCATTCTTATTTACATACAAAGGAGCAGATCCTGAATTATGAGTGAAAATGTCTCCACATTATGTGACATCAGTTTATCTCCAGTATTTAACCACAAACTTGATCTTTCTGTCGTGTTGCTGTTGCATTATATTTTTAAGGCAAATTCAGATGACACACATAGTCAAGAAAATGTATCACTGAGTGCTGAAAAAGGCCACAAAAACTTTTATGATAAAGTATCATAGTTGGTTTGAGGTGTGTTAATGTCTAAAATGTCATTCAATAATGTGAGTTAAACTGAAATAATCTATGTTTTACTTCAATTACTCCAACTGTTGAATTGGAGTCCTCAATTATTATTCAGATTGAGGTAATCAGTAAATGTTTAAATTTTTGTTTCTTATTCAATTTGTCTTATATGTTCAGATTTAATATGTGAATTATTGTAGTCAGTGTAAACATATTTATCTTGAATCAATGTGACCCTGCAGGTGGATGACAGTATGCAGAAGGTGTTAGTCAAAGAGAGAGTGTCCCAGTCCAAAGCTTTGGACCTGCACAGCCAGCTGGGCCGAGCCAAAACAGAGCTGAGTCAGTTACAGCGAAGCAAAGAGGAGGTGTGTCACTCAAACTTTGACTGGATCTATTATAATTCATACATTTGCTATACTTTGTATATGTTCTACAACTTGGTAATCCTGCTGCTCCTGGTCTGAGCTCCTAACACCATGAGCCAGTGCTCATAGCCATGTTAATGTCGACATATGTTTTCTGTGCTTTCTGCTCAGTGTATGCGGGGAAAACCCCAATCCCCATCAGCATGTACTGTAGACACAATAAGTCAAGATGAAGAGTCTACCCTATTTATGAATTTTCATGTTTTTACTGGCACCTGTGCTAAAACTGCTATACACTATCCCTATGCTAACACTATCCCTTTTCAAAGGATTTCAATTTTGAAATCCTTTGAAAAGTGCATTCAGCTAAGGTTTTTTTTTTTCTTCTCCCCTGACTGTACTTTCCTTCCCCAGATGGAGCGTCGTTTCCAGAGTCAGCTGAAGAACATGAAGGAGAGACTGGAGCAGGCAGATTCCACCAACCGCACTCTGCAGAACTACGTTCATTTTCTCAAAACCTCGTATGGAAACGTGTTTGCCGACTCGTTCCTTACAAGGTAGCTAAAGAATAAAATGCTTTTTCCAGGCTGACTGGGCATCCATCCTTCCCTAAGCATCACAGCACCCATAGACACATTTATCACATTATATTCAAGGCTGGACATCATTTTTCATAGTCCATTTATAAAATGAGTGCAGGAAACGGACAGTTTACGTGTTTATACATGTTTATATGGTTTTGGATCTTACATTGTGCTCTGCTATAATATACTATATATTTATGTTGTGTAATGTACAACATAAACTGAGATTAATTCTCATTAGTTTCCAAACACTGATAGTGACTTAAGCCAAAAAAACAAAAACATTATCAACTTGCAACACAGATTTTTAATCTAGTAAATAAGCTCTTTGTTTAGTTTTTCTGCATCATGGAGAACTTGGAGTAACTTCAGTGTATTAATTCAGTTCTGATCTGAGTGTTTTAGCTGTTGAACTGAGCAACAGGGTGCTATAAAAAAAATCATTAAAAAAAAGGTATTTTAACTACTGAAACTATTTTATGAAGAAGTGGACATTGTGTGTTAAAATTACTAAGCCTCTTCAAATAATGAGCTTACAAAAAAACACCTTGTATAGGTTGTAGGAGATGAGTTCTGTGCATTTTAGAAAGAACCAGCTTACAAACCATTTTTAATTTTGGGTCCTCAAACTTCATGCCAATAAGTCTGAAGCTACTGTACCTTCAGCATCGTGCTTTGTTTTGTTACTCACGTCCAAAAGAGGCACATGCGCTTCAAAATATTGTAATGTACAATATATTATTTTAATGCTGAATAAACTAAAACATTATTCATCCTTCTGGATGGCAGTCAGATTGAATACCATTATTTGTACTTTATCCCAATATTATTTTATTTAGTTAGTTTAGTTTTTATTTATTTTATTTTATTTGAAGGTAACTTATTTTCTTTTAGTTTTATCTGTGCCTTAATTTTTATTTTGTCTAAGGTGACTTACATTATGAAGTGAACTGTGCATTACACCTGAATTAAAATAAGAATAAATCGAACCAAATCTGAATAAAATGAAAAAAATGCTTATCTGCATCCTCCTTATTCTGCCTCAGCGTCCTTTATTTTCAGCTGAAACTCACCAAAACCAACCAACTTATTTAATGTTTCTTTTTAAATTTTAAAATGTTTAGTTCAATATGGGTAATAATATATAAAATATTTTGCCATAAATCACATTTCTCAGGCCACCACACAAAAGCAATACAATAGAGAATGAATTATACTTTGACTTGCTCCAAAGTCTCCTAAAAATATAATTCTCTGTGGGTAATATTACAGTTACTTCTCCCATTTTTGAGAAATGAAATACTTCAAATCTCCTTTATTTGGACAGAGAACTGGGAGCTTTGAATCTACTGAGATGTTTTCAGCATAATGAGGAAGCTTGCTTGTATACTTTTAATATATCAGTAAAAACCAGAATGGAGCCAACATAACTGGAATGTCTAGTCTCCAATATTCCAGTTGTGTTTGAATACCACCTCAAATCTGAGTCTTAAATCTCTTCAGTCTCCTTCATCTCCTCTCATCCTCCAAGGATGGACGAGATGTCTCCATCTCATCCTAACCAGGTTTAGGGTTAGACTTTATTTAAATTCTTCTGAAGATAGATAGATAGATAGATAGATAGATAGATAGATAGATAGATAGATAGATAGATAGATAGATATAATAACAGAAAAAGAAACTTCCTATATAATTATTTTGATTCTGATTGCAAATTGTTTTCTTAAATGTCTTTCATGTTAAATTTTGCAAAAACTTTTTCATCTTTGCAAACATACATTCTGTTGTGGTAAATTATAATCAGCATAATGCCCTTCAGTCTAAATCAGTAATTGTCTAAATCAGTGATTCCCAAACTTAAGAATGCTGCAGCCCAATTTGAAATCAGAAAATCTTCTGCAGTCCACCCAAATTTTTAATCACAACTTTGATCAACACAAGATTAAGATGACGTAATTCCCTATATATTTTTTTATGTCATAAAAAGAACAAGGTGCACCAAAATGACTGTCTACAAAAGTTTTGTGCAGTGTTTCAGCAGAAATTTATTATTATTTTTTTTATAAAAATATCCCCCTGTTGTATTTGTTGTTATAAGGATAACAGCAAATATTTAGATTTATTCATATTGAGGCAATTAGTATGTATTTTAGAAAATTCGTTTCCATCAGTCTTTTAACACCATGTCATTGCTACCTTCTCTTTTAAGTGTAAAATATTTAATCGTAAATATTTTATGGTAATTTCAAATTTAATTACAAAATTGAAAATTAAAAACTTTTCATTTATTTANAATATTTTATGGTAATTTCAAATTTAATTACAAAATTGAAAATTAAAAACTTTTCATTTATTTATTGCAAATGACCTCTCGCGACCCACTTGCAGTTCCTTCACAGCCCATGCCTAACACTTCCGTAAGGAAACGTAACCAAATCTAAGCTTAAAATAGTGATATTTCCTCAAAATCNACACTTCCGTAAGGAAACGTAACCAAATCTAAGCTTAAAATAGTGATATTTCCTCAAAATCACTTTACTATAAATGTCTCATTTAAAAATTCACTAAAAAAATAAACCCTTTGTACAATCCAAATTCTGTAAAAAGCAACAAATTCTGTGTTTTTCGCCACAGCTAGCAAGCCTGGAGTGCCTCTGGCCTCTTTAACAGTCACGTGACAACAATTCAGCAAGTCATTGGCTGAATGTAGACTGCAGCAGGCACACGAAGCCTATTGTTTACAAAGATTATAGGTTGTAAAAATGTAAATAGTTCAGTATGTATAGTCCTTTTTTTAAATTTTATTTTTCCAGTATTGGTAACACTTGTGGGCACTTGGAAAAATGTTGTATATACAGATTACATCTTTTTTCAATTTTTTAAAATAAATTATCAAAGAAATTCAACTTATGTTTTTTTCTTTTTTATGATTGAATTGTACATATTTATTTATATTAACTTATAAAAACATTATAACTGTGTTATACTGCCCAAAAGACATTTTTGAGTTCTTCCTACATATAGCCATGATTGTGCTGCTTCCATAGAGGTGCAAGACTTGCAGGTACAGCGAAAAATGAGCCACAGTGAGTAAAAATGTGACAGGAGCAAAAACCACCCAGAAAGCTTGGGGTCCAGAGGGTTCTGGAGTCTAAAATCATTGTTTGCTGATTGTTGGAGACTTTCCTTCATTTTCCAGAATATTTTAGAATCGTGGAAAATTGATGACTTTTTCTAATTTATTTTAGACTTTTGTTTTTGCTCAATGCTATCAGAATGGATTTTTTTTTTTTTCAAGAATGACTCAGGAGGGTTAAAGCCAGTGTTTCCTCCATGCTCCATGGATGAGCTTTCTAAGACTTGAAAGTACTGTAATGTGCAGCTTTCTCTAAGGTTTCCTCCTCGTGCCTTGTTTGAGACTTGACCTATAACTGTGTTTATGGCTGTTTATAGGCTCATGGTATCTCCTTTGAGCTACTTACTTTAATAGTTTTGAGGAATTTGACATTTCTGCATTTTTTTTTATTTTTTATTTTTTATAGCAGCATTAGACATGCTAAATTGAACTGATCAGAGGATTGACATCAATTACAGATTTGGGACCTGTCTAATCACTGGGACAGACAGTTGGATGGGTGTTCAGGTGGTGGTTTAAAGGATGGAATTATAGCCCTAAGAGATGCAGGCAGCTGGAACAGAAGCTGTGGTTGCAGCTCAGAGAAACAGGATCTCTGAAAGTCTCTGAACACACATGGCAACTCCGATAATGTTCAAGCACTGAACTTTTCTCAGCCATTTCCTTATCTGGATTATCTTTTGATAGAAAAACTCACCAAATTACAGTCCCTTCAACTTTTTGCTTATAATCCTCCAAATGTGTGTTGTTCAGCAGCGATCTCACACCCTGTAATGACGTGTCAGCCTGTTCTACAATGTCAAAATACTCTTTCTCTTACATATCATTAAGTAAATTATTATTATTATTATTATTATTATTATTATTATTATTATTATTNTCTCTTACATATCATTAAGTAAATTATTATTATTATTATTATTATTATTATTATTATTATTATTATTATTATTTTGAGTTTCAAGTTCCCCCACCCCACCCAAAGAAGGCTTTTATTAGTACAAAGTTTTGACCAACAAGGGCTTCCTCAGGTAATCATCTTTGCAGTATTAGACAGGACTATAAATACTCAGAGATAAGCAACTCCACCTAAACTATCAAACTAAAATACCAAATCAAAATACCAAACAGGAAATGTGTCATAGGAAAAATATACCAGTCAGCTCTCCACTTCATAAATATTAATATTGGACCAAGCCCAAGATCACCGACTGTAGGTGAACTTACTTATGAGTATTTATAGTCCTGTCTCATTCTGCAGATGTTTGCTTGAGGAAGACCTTGGTGGTTGAAATGTTGTACTAATAAAAGCCTTTTTTGGGGGAGGGCTTGAAACTCAGTGTGTGTATTTATTTATTTTTTTTAATGTTTTCTCCTTGCTCCTTATCTCTGAGTTAACCCTGCACCTGACCCCAGTTTGGGTTGCATGTGCACACCGTCCTACTGTTTCTAAGTTGATGGACTTCCTGAGAGTTAGAATCTTAGCTGGAGATGTCCTCTAGATTGCAGCGTTGTTTTCAATTTACACAAACACTTTTTGGCTACAGCAAAATCTGAAAAAAAAAATTCCTGAGAGTNGTTGTTTTCAATTTACACAAACACTTTTTGGCTACAGCAAAATCTGAAAAAAAAAATTCCTGAGAGTATGGGCAAAATCATCAACAGGAATTTTCAGAGGACTTGAGGAAAAGCCTTTGAGAATGCAATGTTAGCGTTTGGTTTGGAAACAAATCAAGGAATTCTGGTTTTCTATTTTATGACTTTTTTAATTACTCTTCTCTGGTGTTTTTCAAGGTCGTGGGGCCTTTTAAATGGACATCGAGCCAATTTTGTGATCATGTACGCTGTAAAAATCAGACTAGACTGCACAGCTTCAGTTTCCGTGTGTTTGTCCTGTCCATCAACAGCATCTGAAGTGTGAAACTGAAACAACCTGCTGTGTGAAGTGTGATGCTCAGAAAACACTCTAGGTATCATGTGATGAGAAGGAATGAGACACCCTGACATTTCTACCTTCACTTCCTGTTCCTATCTCTTTACCCAGCATGCTTTTCAGCAAAATGGTGAGTACAATGACATATCACCTTTACTTTACTTCTCTCTCAATCTGTGATACAAATGACTCACAGTTTATAACATTATAAAATATAAACTTTTCTCTTCTATTCACTAACTCATTCACCTCACTGTAATTAAACTGAGGTGTAAGAGGAGAATTAAGCATCAGAAATACTAGAAATGTCTTATTCTGTTTTGGATATTTTTCATATTGTGTTTTTGGATTACAAATTTGTGTTAGCAGTGATTTTTGATGTATTGACACGAGATTAGGTTGGGATGATGAATCAATATTACTGCCAAAGTAAATTTACAGTCCAACAAGACCATATAGACAAAATCTCAAATACATAATAATCCATCTTTAGAATATGGCCAATGATTGATTCTCTCTTAGACCTCAATTCAAGTGAAATGAATGATGTAGATCATAAATTATAACTAGACAGGCACTGATACGAGTGCATACCTCCACCAAGGCTGAAAAAGTCTGGATCAAACTTGTCTTGTTCTTTATCATCATACAAGATGATGACTGTAATAATAAGACAAATAGTAGGACTTTAAATGTTTTAATTGATTTGATTATATGATATAAGAAACAGTAGTTTCTAAAGATTATCTGGATCTGGACCAAATTGCATTTACTCATAGTCCATTATGGGTAAATATACCTGATATTTTTTACATTGGGATTGGTGTATTTCTTTAGAAGAAACTGACAAAAGAATATGTACTGTATACTGATTTAAAAATCCCTGAATCCAGATCAGCAACACAATTTGACTGGTATTTGTCCCACCCTTCCTCCAAGTTTAATCAAAATAGATTTTTTTAAAATAGCAATCCTGCTAAAAATGGCTTGCGTTATGACAAAAAAAAAAAAAAAAAAAAAAAAAGCTTAAAAATCTTTTTGAAGTATAATTTCATTTCTTTTTCATGACACAGTGATAATAATGATAATAAATGTACGTACGGTTTCTGCATAAAATGTTAGGTTCGTGCATGTGCTCATAGGATCGATGCAAACAGCAGTTTGGTTGGTTGGTTATCACTTTCGTGGGTAGTCAGATGATTAATGGAATAAGAAAAATAAGCCTGTAATACACAAAAGGTTTTTTTAATTAGTGAAGTAAATATTTGCAGCCTCTTTGTTGGTGGACAAACAGGAAAGTTTGAGTTACTGCAGTAGCATGGGGTTCAGGTTTGTTTTTTATGGTTTTCTAAAATCAGTCAAACTTTCTTGACCCGATGAGAAGATTTTGATCATAAATCTTTATGGCACATGATGTTTATGGATAGTGACCCAATAGCTTTAACAAATTACTAAATTCTAATGCACACTGTGGGCATTGTATGTGAAATTCCAAATTTATTTTGCAATCCTGAGACATGGAAAGTGTGAATGTTAATTCATATTTTGCAACAAACCTGCATAAGAAAAACTACAACAATGAATTTAAAACAAATGTCTGCCCTTTCTGGCAGCAGTTTGGTCATATTAGCCCTGCCTGTCCACAGAATCCTCCTCAGTTAAACATCTTCTGAAGTTTCACTTTGAAAACCTCCAAGTTTTTCTCCATGGCCTTCGCCAGGGCCTCTGTGTTCATTTCAACATGGTGAGCTTCATCAAACAGCTTTTCTCCAATCTCCTTCTTCACGCGATCTCTCCAGGCGCTCAGCTTCAGCCTGCCTTCAAACACATCCAGACCTGTGCCACACGGCTGCAAAACAGAAAGCAAAAGAAACCTCCAAATTCTAAATAATGTTCACAGCCAAAGCCACTAACACAACAATTTCATTAAGCATTTTTTAATTATGAAACTGATTGGTGCCACTAACAGCATTTCTTGTGTTTAATTTTTGCTATCTGGTGTCTGTAACAAATAAAAACAAGCTGACTAGGATCATGGAGATGGCAGGAACACCAGTAAACTGCCAGCAAAAGTCACTGGATAACCTTTAGAACATTTGCACATAGAGAGGCTTTGTCATTCAGAACACTACACACCCACTCACAACACGTCTGGAAAACAGCAACATCTACTATAAGAGATCGTTTGTGTTTCGTGCAATTCCTCTAATGAACGAATTACATTAATTTACAACTTTTTGATGAATTTATGCTGTATAGTTAAGTATCTTGTAATGTTTTGGTTTTTTTTTTTTTTTTTTTTNTTTTTTTTTTTTTTTTTTTGTCTTTTTATTGTCTTAGCTCCACGCTAAGTCTTGTAAAGAAGAAAAATAGGACTACATCAGCGTCTATAGGCTGCAAATTGTTATTGTGAAAGGATGTTTCAATAACAGATACATTCATATTTTTTAAATCGTGTTTTCAATTGTGCATTCTGGGCATATATATATATATATGCATTCACATTTTTATTTTACCAAAGTGATGTATAATAATTATACAATTAATATTAAAATAATAAATTAAACAAATTATAAATTAACAGCTATCAGATGAATTACCTGGAATGCACAATATCAAAAAAAAATATGAATTAATTCATAATAACTGTTTTTGCAAATGAAAATTTCAGTTACAGTTTAAGGTTTTGCTCATAGTTTTACTTTGGTAAAGAAAGCCATGGTTGCAGGTCTGGTCCTATAATGTTCCTGGAGCCCCAGGCAGATTTTAAAAACCATTGTCAGTGGTCCCCCTGGAGGTTGTGGGGCCCTAAGAGGCCACTTATGTTGCTTAAACCACTTTCACACATGGACTCTAGTCAGGAAAAGTTCCTGCTATTTCTGGGACAGCGGTAGGCGAGAACGCATGCATGAAGCATAATGCAGGGCAAGTTGTTGCTGCAATTGTCCTCCTCAGCCCCTATCATTTCTGGCTAGATTCATGTGAGAACGGGGGGGCTGGACATTTCAGGAACGAGTGAATGTGTGTGTCTATGCTGTATTTGTCTTGCAACTCTCTCGTGACGATAATAAGCCTGTTGGCAGCATGCTGCATTTCCAACACTACCACACATTAATCAAAATAATGTCCAGAAACTGGAGTGATTCAGAGATCAGGGAGCTTTTTCCCGTTAGGGCAGAGGACAAAATAATTCACCAAATTAAAGGAACAGTAAGAGATTCAGTGATTTATGACCAGATACAGCATTTGTTTGATTTATAATACAGCGTTCTATACGTATTGATGGCTGGCAAAGCAGCTCTGGATAACCGTTTAGTGGGATGATCACAGCAACACCGAGAGAACACGGTTGTTGCAGCTATTGTCCTGCACTTGAATGTAAGTGCAAAAGGCAAAGTCAAAGAGCATTCCAGTTTCTGCTCCAATGCTCCAATTTCTTGTCAGTTTCAAAGGGTGTTCCACAAGGTTCAATACTGGGTCCTATATTGTTGTTTTCTATTTATATCAACAATATTACCTCCTGTTTAACTGAATGTAAATTTCATCTTTATGCAGATGATACTATCTTGTATTGCTTTGCTGATTCTGTACAATTAGCTACTGAAAAACTGCAGCATTCCTTTAACATTATACAAGATGTTGTACAAGTTTAACCTTAAGGAAGTCTTGAATGNAACTGCAGCATTCCTTTAACATTATACAAGATGTTGTACAAGTTTAACCTTAAGGAAGTCTTGAATGTAAATAAGACCAAGTTCATGATATTTTCTAGAGGAAAACATACTGAGTACAAAAATATACACATCTCTACTGTGAGTGGTACTACTGAAAGGGTTTCTGAATACAAATACTTAGGTATTCTGGTGGATGAGAAATTTACCTTTAAATCTCACATTGAAAGTATTGTCGGTAAATTACGGCAGAAAATTGGCCTCCTTTACAGAAGTAGGATGCTGAGTAGGAAAAGGATTATTGAGGCTGCATTTCTGTCTCTACTAGATTATGGAGATGTAATTTATAGACATGCTTCTGCTACCACTCTCAGATCTCTGGACTCAGTTTATCATTCTGCTNTAATTTATAGACATGCTTCTGCTACCACTCTCAGATCTCTGGACTCAGTTTATCATTCTGCTCTTAGTTTTATCACAGGTGATAGGTATGGTATTCATCATTGCATTTTATATCAAAAGGTTGGTTGGCCCTCTCTCACAGTAAGACGTGAACAACATTGGTACCTATTTATATATAAAGCCATTATTGAAAGTTTACTGTCTTATATCATCACTGTTACACTGGTCTTCTGGTTCTTATCCTACATGTTCTAGCGATTGGCTCACGCTTCAGGTCCCTCACATTCATACTGATGTGGGTAAAACTGGTTTTAGTTACGCTGCTCCAGTCTCATGGAATAAATTACAATGCTCTCTCAAACTCAGAACTCTCATAACTGTTGGTCAGTTTAAATCAGTTGTAGCAGAACATCTGTCAGCAGTCTGTGATTGTTTTAACTGATTTGATTTTTTGTTTGTTTTTATAGTTTTTGTACTCTTGATATCATTGTAAATGAGGGCATCCCCTCAATGGTTCTCCAGAAATAAATAAAGGTTTGAAATGAAATGAAAATTCCTGCACACCATGCAGTCCTGCATTGTTGAGGTCTCCATGTGTAGAAAGGGCTTCAGTGTGAAGGCCAGCAGTGTGTGGTTGAGTGCTTATTCTCCACCATTCACACAAATAAGGATGGTGTCTGTTTGCAAATAAATAAGTACAGGTTTCGTGTACGATCTGACTTAAAGAGTAGTAGCAGTATTAATCGTTACAGGTGGAGCAGACGAAGTAGAATATAGTAGAAACAGTAGTAATATTACCTGCATGAGCTCCACTAAAGCCACCAGATCAGCCAGAGAGACTTTGTCACCGATGATGAAGGGTTTGTCCTGGAGGAATTTCTGTTCCAGCATGTTGAGCGACTGAGTCAGATCCTCTAAAGCAGAATCCATCCTCTCCTTTGGGGCTTCAGATCCTGTTAGTATTGGAGCTACAGACTGCACACACAGATATGCAAACAAGGTTTTATTAGTAGCAGAAACGCTAAAAAACCCCCCAGTACTTTTAGTTTATGTTTTAATAGTAATAGTGGTGATAGAACTAACGGCAGGACTACTTTTCATTCTTAAAAGTATATTTTTAGTATATCCAGTGTGTTAGAAGTTTGTAGAAGTATATCATATTTCAATCCATGACAGTAATATATCCATCCATCCATTTTCTAAACCCGTTTGTCCTGTTAAGGGTCACGGGGGAGCTGGAGCCTATCCCAGCGGTCATAGGGCAAGAGGCGGGGTACACCCTGGACAGATTGCCAGTCTATTGCAGGACTGACACAGAGACAGACAAACACATTAACACTCTCATTCACACCTACAGGCAATTTAGAGTTTCCAATTCACCTGACATGCATGTCTTTGGAGGTGGGAGGAAGCCGGAGTACCCGGAGGGAATCCACACAGACATGGGGAGAACATGCGCAGTAATATATCTGTTGGTATTTTTTTTCTGTGCTTATTATATCAGAGTCCTGATGTCAGTATTATGCTATAGCATATTTTAACATTTACAGTACATATAGTAGACTAACATGTTACTTAATGTAGTTATACTAGGTATACTGTAGTATGACTAGATTTATATAGTATATTTTTTTAAATGTTGTATAAATTTTAAGTGGTATATTTGAGTTCTTAAAGTTCTATGAATACAAAAATCAACAATATTGACATACTCTATTTGAAGTGCAGATACAAAAGCACATTTCTTACAGTTAAAATAGATTTTAAATGGTGTACAAAAGTAGTAAAGAAATATTAACACATGTTAAGTTGAACTCCTGCTGCATTAAGAACAAACTAAATTTAACACAACTTTATACTGCTGTTAAATAGATTTTCAGATAAGTTGCATCAGTTGCTAGTTGCTACAAAAAAAAAGCATTAATCAGGAAGAAACTAAGAAAATGAAAAGTAAAACATTAACAAAAGTTTTTTAACTGAATAGTTCATCCCAGGTGATACTACATGTTGTAAGTAGGTCAGGTTACACATGATCCGTACCCTGAACAAGAAGACCTTTGAGCAGTGGATTCTGAGGTTCATGTGCTGCCAGGACAGATACTCATTAACACGAGCCCTCTGCTGCAGATCTGCAGGGTACCAGTGATCTGCAACCAACGACGAGTGTTTCTCCAGCAGGTACTGCAGGATGGCGGTGCTGACGTGAAGACAGAATCAAACACGTAAGAGGAAAAAAACAAAAAACAGAATACATACAACTTCATTTGTCCAATAATCTGTTTCTATAAACCATAAACAATATGCTTCACCTCTCTGTGAGAATGAAGCTCCCATCTTTCATGACAGGAACCTTCCTCACCACGTTGATTTTTCCAAAATCCTCACTGTACTGCTGCCCTGAGACAAACACATACAAATATAATGCACAGTTACACACAAATGAAAAGCAAAAAGTCATTAAAAAGAAGGATTGGTCTAAAACAGGATATTCTCTTCATCTGGAGAAACACCATAAACACAACATAAATTATGCTATCATTCCCTTGTTTATGAGGACTATTCTGTCTGTATGCTGTGACCTCTGACCCTCAGTGTCCCCATGGGCCTTTGTAATGTTGTCTAAAAGGTAAGTCGCCCTGGTTAAGAATTTCAGATTTATGGGTGGAATGTGAAAAATGAGCCTGAGAATAGAATAGAATAGAATAGAATAGAATAGAATAGAAATATGCAGAGGATGTGTAACTGAGAAGTTTTANTAGAATAGAATAGAATAGAATAGAATAGAATAGAAATATGCAGAGGATGTGTAACTGAGAAGTTTTACTGCTTATGTAACAACAGGCGTTGGAGCTTATGCAACTTCAAAGTTTTGCAGGTCATTCCAGTCCAAAAAATCTACAAATATATGCAAACTTTCTTCAGTGGAAGTTTTCAAATCACCACAGTGGATAAATATTCCATTAAATGTAAAAGTCTTTCTTTGAGTTCATCACCATTAGATGTCCAAAAGTAGAAGATTTATAAAGAATGAGAATAGAGATTACATAATTCATATTTTGGTGTTTTTGGGTTTTTTGTTAATCTTTCAGATCATTTATATAAGGAAAGGAAGGAAAACGGGAAGAATGAAAGAAGAATAGGAAGGAAAGTACTGTAAATGGGAAAAGAAGGCGGGAGAAGAAGGAAAACGAGATGAATGGGAAGAATAAAAGAAAGAAGGAAAAGGGGGAAAAAGGGAGAAATGAAGGAAGTTGAGTTTTTTTTTTAATGTTTTTCGTGTAAAATCTTAATCTGGAAACGAATCAGTAACTCCAGCCATCAGATAAATGTAACTGAGCAAAAACTACAGTATTTCCATTTGAAATGTGCTCGAGACAANCCAGCCATCAGATAAATGTAACTGAGCAAAAACTACAGTATTTCCATTTGAAATGTGCTCGAGACAAAGTAGAAAGTCTCAGAAAATGGTCATACTTAATAACAGTATACCACAAAATTATACTTAAGTACTTTAGTTGAGTAAATGTACTTATTTCCACATTTGAGAGCAGATCTAAAAGCTAAAAAGGAACAAGTTAAACAACAGTTTGAATACCTATGGTTCATGCATCAAATACATGCAGTACAGAATGTTTCTGATGGGTTTATGTTACCTGTGGTGAGACTGACAAACTTAAACTCAAAGGGAATTCCGATGGTTTTGGCAAATAGGAAGACAGAGCGGCAGGGCGGCGAATGCAGATCCAGATAGAGCTCCATCTTTACTGTGTGAGAGTTGAATGGCTGCAGATGCTGTGGAGTCTGTTTTCAGTCCTCTCCAGCTGTGCCTGTTATCCTCTGTGAGCCCAAAACTCCTCCTCTCCTCCTTTTCAGCCTCGGTGATCATTAAATGATGGCGACAGTTCAAAGTGGGCAGGCTGTCCTAGTTTAGTCCTCTGACCTTTGGCCTCGGCTTGGCTAACTTTTATAAACACTGCTGGGATTATCACAGTTTTATCTGCTAGGTCTGCTGTGATCTCTGAAGTAACTTTACATGAAATCAGACATGCTTTGTTTTGTCTTTTTTCTTTCGAAACACCTTATCTTCTCATCATCTGCACTAGTTTTGTCACAACTACAAAAGCTCAAAAGCTTTACAATAAGNACCTTATCTTCTCATCATCTGCACTAGTTTTGTCACAACTACAAAAGCTCAAAAGCTTTACAATAAGGACAAATAAGATGGCATCAAATCAAACTCGAAGGATGGTGATGTCGGTTGTTTTAAACTTTTAAAGCTTTAAATGGTCTTGCTCCGAATTACTTAAAGGATGTCCTGACTCCCTATGTACCAGGGCATTCTCTGAGATAAGTGGATGCAGCTCTGCTGGTTGTTCTCAGATCCTGGCTGGTGACAAAAGGGAAACAGGCCTTTGCATTTAGAGCCCCCAGACTATGGAACACTTTGCCTATTGAAATTAGACGGGCTACATCTTCTTTTTAGTTTGTGTGAAGCACTTTGTTATGAAAGGTGTGATATAAATAAAGTTTAATAGTAATAATAATAATTTACTTTGGTCTATAGAGTGAAATAGCTCAACAACTGCTGGCTGGATTCATGTGAAATTTGCTTCAGACATTCATGGTCCCTGAAGGAAGAAGACTTTGGTGAGCTACTGACATTTCAAGTAGCACCAACATGGCTGTACCACCATTGAGGTCACCGAGGTCCGGACCTCGGTATTTTTTCCGAGGTGTATAATAAAAGTCATGANCATTGAGGTCACCGAGGTCCGGACCTCGGTATTTTTTCCGAGGTGTATAATAAAAGTCATGAAATAACAATAATAATAAAAATTAATTTTGTTGTTATAGCTTAATCAAATTCACACACACACACACACACACACACACACACACACACACACACACACAAAATTAGTTTGGCTTGGGTAGCCGGAACCTTCAAAGCACACGAAGGCGGGCTGTTTCTCGTCGGATTGTAATTGATGTAGCTTCAACCGGCTGTTGAAAAGCCGAATGGAGGGGATACCTAGTTAATAGTTTTTGTTTTGTTTTTTGTTTAGCATTCCGTCATCATGTCAGCTGAAACTCTGCGATGGAAAACGTTAGAGGCCTTAAGAAATTCTGCAAAAGGAAAACTAAAATGCGACTCGCACTGGCTGGAGAGGGGTGAGGTAGGTTACCGCTGACTAGCTGACAGCGGCTAACGGTAGCCAAGCTGTTTGTTTAGCTAGTTAGTTGCCTCATTTTTAACACGATGTGTTCTTAGAAAACCCAGCATCATTAACTAAACCTTCATTGCTAGTCAATTATGCGTTGAAGAAGGTGGAAGCACATCAGGCAGGCTACATAGGCTAATAACAAGGTCTGCTGCTATATTTAGAATAGTCAAAACAGGACTAAACTTGGAGCCCAAAGAAGGTTTTGAGCCCTTTTTCAGATTCTGGAACCTGTACTCTATTTTTAAATACAGAGCAAAGTCATTGCTTTTCTTTTCAGTTAAAAAAAACAAAACAAAACAAACAAACAAACAAACAAAAAAAAAACAACAAATCGATGTGGTTAAATTTGTCAGACCTGGGTTAGATTTGAACTGAAGGCCTAAAGACTACTTTAAGTAGATTTGTAAGACCAAGAAATATTAAGTGTGAATCAGATGTAAACTTCAGACTCCTGCGATAAACGTGTTTGTGTTCCTGTAGGATGTTTTGGCAGGTTATAATGAGGTCTTCAGCCTGTCCCCACTGTCTGGGGTTATACTGAAGCGGCTCAGCTCTGGTGATCTCCTGAAGTCCTGCTGCTCAGAATCCAGTCCTGGACTCACCGAGGAGTTCCAAGTCTCGTATTCACTTTCAGACACTTACGTTGAAATCAGTGGAAAACAAGCTGTGCCCTCTGCAGCCCCATTTTTAAACCCTGACCATGAACAGGTGAGTCTCTCCTCCAGTCTGGAATTCATGCTGTTCTTTTTGTGATATTTGTGATGGTTTATATTAAACAATTAAACAAGAGCATCTAATGGTGAGGATAGCTTAGAATATGCTTTATGCCAGTCGAGAAAAGTGGAGGAAAGTGCAGATGAGCTGATAGTTGTATGATTATGTGCGAGTCCATCAAAGTAAGTAACATAAACAATAACACTTAAACTACTGGGTGTGTTATGCTTTTCTGATCTGATATCCACTTGGATTTTTTTTAAACTCATTAAAACTTAAACTTTTTTTTTTTTAAACTATTAAATCTTTTTTAAACTCACTTATTTCTATGTATTTTTAAAAATAAAAACCAAAACTGAGCCCTGCTTACAGTACAGTGGAGATCAATGTCATTTAGTTTTTGGTGTTCAAAGTGCTAAAACTGGCTTTGAAAAAAAATAGAAGGACCTATTGCTTTCTCTTGTTCACAGAGCACAAAATGATTATTATTTTACTGTCTGTTACTACGCTTGATCTCTTTTGAACACATCTGAACTACTCACGCTATCTTTCCCCTGTGTTGATGTGCTTGTAGGTTGTCAGTGATGAGAGGAAGGAGAAAGAACCAGAGGTGGATGATGTCAGCTCCACCTCCAGCCCCACGTCTCCTCCCGCCATCTCCCTGCTGTCACCCAGAGCCACGGAGACAGCCGGCTGCATACGAATCTGTGAGGAGAAACACAGAGAAAAGGCCAAGGTCAGCCAGACATGTTTTTTTTTTTTTTTTTTTTTTAATTAGCCAACCTAAATCCCATTAGCTCAAGTTATGGCTATCCAGCCATTCTGGTTACCAAGAAACCATTTGTGATGAATAGATTAACGAGTCTTTACTTTATAAATATAAAAATAAATACAAATGGATGTACAGCAGTGTGTATAAATAGGATAAACAAAAGAGCGATGTTCAAACTTTATACAGTGTTGGGACACAATATCTTTATCTGGGGGGGAAAAAAATCATACATGAAGTTGATTATTCAGATTATCCTGTCCATCAAAGTGATATCATTTTCTTAATCAAAGCCTGAGTTTATCTTTGTTGAGAAAATCTCAATTTGGAGCTAATACCCAATTTACATAAAACCAACCAAACAACCCGAGTACAATGAAATGGAATGGAACTGTGTTTGTGGCACTCAAAGCATCACAAAATTACTTTTCGCTCATTTAGCTGATGTGCGTAATTAAACATTACAACATTACATGAGACTGACTAGTTGTTGTTTTTGTTTTTTTTTTGCAAAGATGGCGCTCAGGCAGAGGGAGGAGCTGCAGGAGCAAGTGGCGGCATTGGCGGTGAGCCTGGAGTCTGAGCAGCTGAAGCGGTTTGAGGAGTTCATGGAGCTGAAGCACAGACAGGAGTACCAGAGCATGAGGGACATGATGAACAGAGAGTAAGAGTCACGCAGCGCTGACTCAAAAGCTCTGAAAATAACACAGGCTGCATGATCTGACCACAATCTGCTTTCTTTGACAGAACTCAAGAGAGCATCGGTCGCCAAGAGAAGCTGAGAGAAGAGCATCAACGCAGACTAAAGGTGTGACGGTCATTTATCTTTTGGTCAAAACTCTCCTACCACCATCTTAGAGGTTTCATCAGAGTGTTGCCTTCAGCCAGGCTAGAAACATGCTGTATATGAGGGTTCATTTATTAAGAATTTGCAACCCAAATGAGTCGAGTGAAGTTTATTTGCATCGCCCAATATCACATAACACATTAACTGTTCCTGACCCAGCCAAGCTCTCTAAGAAGATGAGGAAAAACTCCCTAAAAAACCTTATTATATGAGGAAAAATGGAAGAAGAGGCTATTCTAAGAGATATTGCCTCTCCTCAAAACGACCAAGTATGCAGTAGGAGAAACAGGCAAATTATAAAGATCCAAAAAAACAAAGAAATGTTACAGAATGATATAAACAGCAAGTAATCAGTAACCCAGTGTCAGTCTAATCAATATGAAATCACTGTCATGACCATTTAAAATATCAGTCACAGAAGAGGGAGTATGGTCAATTTGGGGGTGGAGCCAGCACATCTTAGTATGCTGGAGTCAGATAGTATTTCTCATATTTAGGTCATGAACTGGAAAAATAATAGCACTACTGCTAGAAATGACATGTTTGGGTAAACTGTGTTTTAGGGCGTTCCTACATAGGACCACAAAATATGGAGACATGAGATGATAATCTTTACAAAAAGGCTGTCGGAACTGATTCTTCGCCGTTGACTAACTGCTGCGACAAAGAAAACGCTGATTTCATGTCTGAGAGAAGCAGGGTGTAACATTTTGAGGACTGCTGAGGAGTGTTTTATCAGACACAAACATAGACAGATGGGACACTGACCCATTTTATCTTCAGTATTTCTCTGATCATTTACTATATTTCACACAATTTTAATAAACCCGAATAACCTTACTACTCCCATCAGTTGCCTTCTGCCTTGAATATGTAATGGCTCCCAGCAGGTCTGATTTAGTGTCTTATGTTTAAAGCAGCCAATCATTTATATGTATAATATTTATTTCATTTAATTTTTTTAATCTGTTCACATCATATTAAGGAGTTTAAGTTTTAGGAACCACACACAACCTTCAAATGCACTGACCTTTGCATTGAACTGATAATTCTAATTTCATTTTTCTTTGAATATAGAAATAGGAGTCTGTGTGTGATTACACACAATATTTTCCTGAACTTTTTTTTTGTTTGTTGTAGTAGCAGAGATTACTTTGTCTTTTCTCATCACTACTTTCCAGACATGCAGAAAATGTGCCTTAAACACATCAGGAGCAGCTGCAGATTAATAATTTTACTAATTCCTTAAAAGGTGGCACCTGTAGGGTTCTTATGATTAAAGAGTCAATTCACACAGGTTACAGACCTCATAAAATAGAGGTAATTAATATTTAATTTGTGGTTTAAATAACATTTGAAATCATGTCGTCTGACTCTTGGACCTCTAACATGGCTCTTAGTGTGCTTGTCATGATAGTGTTTTCTGCATAGTAAAATCTTTTGTGTTTCTGCCCGTTGGTGTCAGATCATGAACCTGAGGCTCCGGGAGGCAGAGCTTGATCGTCAGCGGCAGGTGGAGCTTGAGCGTCAGCGGCAGGCAGAAGGCAGGGAGAGGCTGCGCAACCTCAACACCATCCAGGAGGAGATCCTGCAGCTGAACCAGCTGCTGGTGCAGACGGACGACACGCAGGCCGACCTCACGCCCTATAGTACCCGCGGGAACCAGCTGTGCTCCCAGGTGTCTGAGGTGGTGCGGAAGAGGAGTGAGGTCAGTTTGAGTTCCTCATTCTTCTTGTATTTTCACAGCAATAGAATCAGTTTTATTCATATCACAACTCTGAAGACTTTAACATGATCAGAGTCGATCAAAAACAGCCCAAAACAGGAAAACGCATATCCATAGAGTCCAGAAAAAAAAATGGCGACATAGTAAGAATACCACATGACATGGAAATAAAAACGTATTATTTAGTTTCCAACTGTTTGCATCTTACCGAGCTCTAAATCTGATAAACCCCACTTCTATATAATGATCTAAACTGGCTCACGTTTTCATGAACAAACTTGACTGGGATTGTGGAGCCTATTCCTTTGGACAGCAGGAGTGCCAGTCCTGATCCAACCAAATCCACCAAGTGGGATTACTTGCAAAGTTAAGAGGGACTGAGTTCCTTATTCTTAAATTTTAGTTTTCATGACTCCTCCTACATTGAGCGGGAAGAGTCTGACAGGAGATGGAACATTAGCGTGCTCATTTTTTGGTTTCACTTCTTTTGATATCTATAGTATATATAGGACAAATATTGCTTTATGTGGCCTCTGGTTTCCAACACAGAGGTACATGTAGTGATTTACATCTGCCCAATAAGGGTGTCGTTGGTGTGACACTAATGAGAAATATCCACATATGAAATGATTTTTTTTATTTTGGTGTATTTTATAGTTGATGCTCATTAGTTTGATTTTTATTTTTCCAACAAAAATCATGGATGTTATTTATGGAGGATTATAAGGGACACAATTAAAATAAAAAATAGAGTGAAATATAATACACATTTGTGAAATGCAATACGTTTTCATTTGTATTTCCATACACACATTTACTGTGTCATAATTAAGTGAAAAACATATGGTAGAGTGTAAACTGTTTACTCATTGAGAAAATGAATTTTTCATGCCACATTACAATCAAATCACAGTACGGTGAAAAGAAAACATCAGGGGTTTTTCATTTTACTGTTGTCCAGCAGGGGACAGCATAGACGTGCCAATACTAAATGCAAAGCCCTCTCATTTCTTTTTCTGAAGCAGCTGTGTTATCAGTGCCAGAATGAAAAAGAAAACACAGTCCAATCACAGTGTGGGGGCGGAGCTTAAGGTGCGGTTTGTTCTGTGTAGCATGTGTAATATATTAAATTTTTTTTAAAAGTGTGTCCCTTATAATCTTCCATAGTTATTAGTGTTTGTTTGTGAATAATAAAAACTGTGGGAAAATGTGACAAAAATCTCACTGACAGTAGTTTTTTTAAAATAGTAATGTGCAGTTCAAGTACGGCTGCGTCAAAAGATAAACTCTATTTTACCTGTTTTTGACGTAGCCTGTCATGCACTGGGAATGCTTTGTGTAAAAAGCAGCTCATTTCCGTTTTCCTCCTTCTCTTTACTGTCCATTAGTGAAAAATATTCTCAACTTTCCTCTGCAAGATTATCTTATTTTCTGTAAGCTATCTTCTCGCAGCAGAAAAATTACAACTTTTGGATGTATGGGGACATAAAATCGAGGCGAAAATCACCTTGAACTAATCTGAAAACAATCGATATTATTGATATCACATGAAAGCAGGCAGTTTCTTTACCGGGTGCAGTATTTTTCTGGGATTCACATTTTACATTTGCTGCATATTAATATAGATGTGTGCTGCCTATTTCAGCTGTTGTGCGTCATGTTTTTGAGGTTTCAGCATGAAGAGCGCCGGTGTGGCTCATCTGCCCATTTAACCTTGTTACTGTCCGCAGAGTGAATATCCCAGCATGGAGGACATGAGCGTGGCAGAGCAAGCCCTCCAAGAGATGAGGGATCTGATCCGACTGATGCAGGAGGAGGTCGCCAAGGCTCAGGACAAGAAGAGAAAGGAGCAAAAGGAGGAAGAGGAGCGCAAAAAGCAGGAGGAACTGAAGGCCCAGCAGGAGGCGCAGAAAAAGACAGCAGCAGTGTCTGCCAAAGAGAAGATGCAGAGCAAAGGTGAGGAGTTGAAAGAACTTCCTGCGGCGAATTGAACTGACAAAAATCTCTATCTTATCAAGACATTTGTCTGTTATTGAGTCGTAAAAGTCTTACTTCATTTCAAATTTGTTTGCAATACGCGTCCGCTTGGGAAGCAAGTCATTGTGAGAAATGCTTGTTTATATTTTAAACTCTGAATAGATTTTCTTTTTACTGTACTTTATCAGTCTGTTAAGCATTCTGACTTTTTTGTCTATCAAGCATTCGCACAGCACAGTGAATAAATGTTTTGGCTTTAAACTCCCTCAACAGGCCTTCAGACCAGAGTTGAAGACAGCGCTTTGAAATGGTACAAGGAGCTCCAGGATTCAGCCGCTCAGTGCGCCCAGTCCTTCGATGTGCTGAACACTTCCAGTGACATCCAGGTCAGTCTCTGCTTCTGCTTGCATGTTTATTATCAAATAAACATGCAAGCCTGCAGCCAAGCGGTGCTACATTTTTTGGTGGGGCAATCGTCCACTATATTAGCAGATGCTATCAAATCTCATAAAAGTGGATCTGTTTTGGGATCGTAGAAGACAACGTTGTGCTTAGGAGCCACATGCCATCAAGTAGAAGAATAAGTGGGGGTGTGTCATTATCTTCAGGACAGAATTGATGATGTAACCATTAGCCACAATCTAATCCACAATCACCGTAACTGTAGGGAGCCTGTTCGACCTTTGCTTTCATTGTAGACAAAAGGAGGAGGTAACAATAGGTCGACAAATCAAAGTCAAGCATTTATGGAGTCATAATGTGTCTGCGATAATGTTTCACATGTTTTACAGTCAGTCAGAATGTTTGTGGTAAAACTGAGCATAGTATAAATTGTAAAAAAAATAGATACTTTATTCATCCCTGTGGGGAAATTCAGGAAGTAACTAGAAAGGAGCGCATGCCTCCTCCAAGACTAAACAAGCCTTGATAAGATTTGTCTCGCTCTAATATATATTTTTTTATTAATCCCACATTTGCAAAGGCAATGGCAGGATTATTAACGTAACACACGTGATTTTAAAGGTTGGGGGGACCTTCAATAAGCAAGCAAATATGGTGGAGAACATGGAACCATGGAAATTGCATCCAGAAAGGAGCGGGGCTGGCACTGGACTTTGAACCCAGGACCCTCTTGCTGCGAGGCAACAGTGGTAATGATGCCTTCCAGTCACAGTGGGTTGTTGGAATTTCCAAGTTGAAAATACCATAGCCTCCAAGCGATCCAGCCAAATGTGAACCAAAAAAGCATGGCTGAACGCCACTAAATACTGTAAGATTAAATAAACTTAGTAATAAATGCTAACTAAAGTAAAGTTAGATTATAGGACTGTTAGGTTGTGTTGTTTTACAATATTGATCACAGTGGGTATTAAACATTTGTGCAGAGAAGTAATGTTCTGAAATTATTTACACTGGCAAACAGTTATTATACACAGTGTAGATAGTTAACTTGATGATATATTTTGACCTTTTTATTTCAGTGTCACATAAGAAAAAATACTTTATTCGCCTGTTAGCTGATCATTTNTGACCTTTTTATTTCAGTGTCACATAAGAAAAAATACTTTATTCGCCTGTTAGCTGATCATTTACATTCACAAAGCTCACTTCCACAGGCACTGCTATGTTGAGTGACGTCATATTTGTGAAGTCGGGATGCATAAATTTAGTCTGAGTTTCCCAGTCAGAACTCCGACTTCAAGTGTTGTTCAAATGCAGTTTTCCAAGTAGGAGTTTGGAAAATTTCAAGTTCCGAGTTAACTGGAATGCAGCATACCATCACGCAGCCCCAAGCAGAAAGAAACAACTATAATATCTGTTTTGAAGAAATTGACAAAATATGGAAAAACATGCTATGCCCTTACAATGTTAAGAAATCATTTTTTAAATTCCTGGAGTGCTCCCTGGACCCAGAAGGGTTCTTCCCAGGGCCACACCTCATCCTTCCACCAAGTTTCTTCAAAAAATCGGTCCATAAACCTAAGAGCAATCCTGCTGACAAACGGAGCAACCGTTAGCTGTGGGTGAAAATATAGCAACTTTCATGATGGAGATAAACTGACCTTTAGTCAGCATGACACCTCATCAGAGTCCAAGTGTACAGTGTCCAAACAAGTTTGGAAAAGTAGGAAGGAATCAGAGATGATTAAATTAGAGTGTTGCGTCACACATACCAGTGCGTCACACACACAAGTCAGAATTACGATTGCTCATTTTACACTTAATATTGACTCATTTATAGTATTTTGACAAAACGACCTGTACAAACAGCCTCATGTCCTCTTTTGCGGACTCAGATGAAGAAGCTGAAAATGGAGCTTCAGAAAGTGGCCACCATCCCTGTCAGCCAGATCTCCACCATCTCCGGCTCCAAGCTCCGAGAAATCTTCGACAAGATTGACAAGCTGCTCTCTGGACGCACCGTGGTGTCAGGGGGCAAGTCCGTATCCACGTCCCTGCATCCCAAAGCCCTGGACTTCGTCAGCTACAAACTGGCCGAAAAGTTTGTGGTGAGTTTTTATACAAACTGGAAAAGAGTTTAGAGAGTTTTCATATTTAGTTAGTGCTGTGTTTCCTGTCTTAGGTCACACATTTGTATTTATTATGCAAGGAGAAGTGAAACCATAAAACTCGTAGCAAACGTGACAGCAAAACTCCATGGACATTTGAGGTTTTTTTTTTTAAACTGTAGAAACAAGGAGAGGAGGAAGTGGCGTCTCACCACGAAGCTGCATTACCCATTGCTGTGGTGGCTTCCGGCGTGTGGGAGCTGCACCCGAGGGTGGGAGACCTCATCCTCGCCCACCTCCACAAAAAATGTCCGTACGCAGTCCCACATTACCCTCCGATGAAAGAAGGCACGTCGGTGGAGGAATACCAGAGGTCAGGAAAAACCGGGAATATTTACAACACACTTTATTTATGCATGTAAGGGTGATTAAACATTTAGATAACAAAGGAAAATACTTTCTTTTTTTTAACCTTACTTAAACAGGATTTTAGGCTACCGTGTCGATGACTCTGGGGTTGAAGGTCAGGACAGTTTCCTGAAGAGGATGTCTGGCATGATCCGGCTCTATGCTGCCATCATACAGCAGAGGTGGCCTTATAACGCAAAGCAAGGGGTATGAATGTGTGTTTATAGCAGCAGCGAGCATTTAGCAAAGTGTTCCTCACAGACATTATGTTGGTATTGCCTTTTCCATCTCCTATCAAGTCTAATTTCATGTTTTATAATTCACCAACACGCTGTTTTGTCATTTATGTTGCTTTTTATTCATTTCATTTTTTTCTCCCTAATTAAAACCTTTAATTTTAGCTTGTTTATTGTTTTGTCAGCATATATGACGCTGAGCACTGAGAAGCTCTTCAGACCTGCTGAGGAGATGAAGATGCTGTGATTCTGTGGATGTATTTGATGAAGACACTTCGCTCTTCATCAAATTAAAATGCTCATCGTACTGTATGTTTATGGTATGTTTCAGTCTGGTCCTCACGGTCTGAGCCACGGCTGGCGTTGGCTCGCACAGATGCTAAACATGGAGCCTCTGGCCGACGTCACGGCGACATTGCTATTTGATTTTCTAGAGGTGAGTCCTGCTTAAAGGACTGCACCGGTGGTTTTTGCATGTTTTCAGACCAATATATACAACCTGCATACGTTACGTTATTGACAATCATTTCCCCTGGAATGGTAAATATTACAAATGTTTTTCCTACCTTCCAGGCTGCCATTGGTTTCAGTTCATTCCTGTATGCTGTTAAAATCAACTTGTAGAGACTTGAAACGTGCTTGAACTACATAATCCAACTTTATTTAACCAAACTAACATGGAGATGCATGGAAGAAAGCGTATGTCTCCACCAGGGAATATAGTCTCAGGACAAGATGGCTTTAATCAAGAAATTAAAAATGACCATCCCTTCTTTGTTTGGACCCATATGCTAGCAGACAAAACATTGAATTTTAAGCACCGTGTAACCTTAATATTTGATTTTGAAATATGAGGGGATTTGACAAATAACAGGAAATCTAAAATATTTTGGAAAAGGATGTCAGTAACATATCATTGTTGTATTTATTGGTCTTAAACACGCAAAGTCACCGGTATGGACCTTTAAATGCCAGCCAACATAGATCTTAGATGTATCAAACACTCTGCCTGTGGGCAGGAAAAGGTTTTTTCTTTCCTCATTGGGGAGAACAGCAGCTTTGGTCTGATTGAATTCAGTTTGGTACAGTGGATTCCAATGAGAATGAAATTGTAGAGGAAAACATAACATAAAATATTCAAACTGCCACAATCTGTTTCTCAAATATCATGATCGCTATATTCCAAATTATCGTCTTTTTACTAAATAATCACTAAATATGCTGCTTTAGTTTGACACAGTCATGCATTTCCAGAACTAGCTGAGGCTCTTATTTTTCTGTGGTTTTGCCATTATAGTACTGTATGCCATGTATTAATGACTTTTAGTAAAGCTGGTGATCCTGGAATCAAAGTAGGTTTTGTGGTTGTAAGAGGCTGTGAATAAACTGTTAAAGTTGCTTGTTTGTGTGTCTTGTGCAGGTTTGTGGTCACACGTTAATGAAACAGTACCAGGGTCAATTCTGGAAGCTCATCCTGCTACTTAAAGACGAATACTTTCCCAGGTACACACTCACTTTTGGGTTGAAACATTAAAAATACAATTTGACATTTATTTCAGGGCTGCAGCTAATAATAATGATGTTTTTTTTTTTTCATTATATAAAATGTCAAAAATGGTGACAGATATCATCATTGGTTCCTCGAGAGCACAAAGTGTTAAACTGCTAGTTTTATATGAACAATAATCCATAAAATAAAATCCCAAAAAGCAAAGATTTTTTTTTTTTGACAAATGTCCGTTGCATGTTTACAGAACCCAAAGTTGTGACTTCAAATTGCTGTCATGTATTATAAGCTTTACAATTTGTGGTAACAATGTAAATATATGTACAGTACTTACATTATTTGATTATTTGAATGTCCACACCAACGTTTTGGCTGGTAAAATAGTGACAGCGGCAATTTCTATTTATTTATTTGTTTATTTTTAGACAAGACGATCGAACTTGACTGTCTAGAGGAAGTAAAAATCATAACAAGATTTCCATAGGTGAACCTGCGGAAGGATCATTCTATTCATTTTAATTTTTTTAAAATTTACCCTTGTCTGTTGGCACCTAACCCTTTTCCCTCTGAACTCCTAACATTTGTGTTTTGCTGTCTGCAGGATTGAAGCTGTGACGAACAGCGGGCAGATGGGCTCCGTCATCAGACTCAAACAGTTTCTAGAGGTGAGACACTGAATGCTGATGTTCGTGTTGCCATGAACAACACGGTCTGCCGAGGTCAAATCACGTCACGCTTCCTGTTCTGCATGACTCTAAAAAGTTTACCAAAGTGAAACATCTGCTTTACTCACAAGACGAAATGAAGTTTTAAGGACACACCAAAATTTAATCAAAAAAATGTAGATGGCCTCTATGATGCATAGATACTGTAGTTAAAGTGTGTAGTTAGGGGGAAAAAAACAGGGAAAAAAAGCTAGAACCAATGCAAGGCAAGGCTGTTAAGTATCTGTGTGATAGTTTAATAAACTATCCAGTAGGTAAAATGTTGATCCTTGATACAGATGCATCTTATATTCTGTCCAACAAGTCATTGAAAAATTCCTGATCCATCATTTCATGATAACTTCATATGAAGTTATTTGTCTGGATCTGTTTGGCTAATGGCATAAGCCTCAAAATCCTAAAAAAATTCAAAACAACCTGGCTGCTGTAACTTTGGAAACAGGACAAACACCCAGCATGCACACCGCCATCTTGTTTTCATTTCCTGTTTTTTTGTTTTACACAAAGACAGTGTCTTGCTCACGTGGATTTTTTTTTGCCGTTCTTTGTCGCCCAGCAAATGCAGCATATTTATGGGTGTGCATGTAAATTTGGGTCAAAGCACATTTGTTAAATGGTTTATAAAGTTTGAGTCTCATTTCGCTCATTGTCCATCCAGCATGATAACTTAGTTGCTGCTGAGAACAGCAATGACACGTCGGTTTCCAAAAAGTTTCCTCTTTTTTTACTATCCTGCATTTTCCAAATGAGAATTGGCTGAAATTTGTTGCAGCCGGTCTTGAATACTTGCATTACATGATATTACATGTTTACGTCTGTCTTTTGGTAATCAGAATCTTGGTTTGTTTTCTGTCTAACATTAATGTCGACACTTTTTTTTCCACACATGTAGACGTCACTGCAGAACCGGCAGATCAGTCCACCTAAAGGCCAGCTGACCTCCATGTTCTGGAGAACATGAAGAAAGAGGAGCCATGTTTTATCTTATTCTTGCTACTTTTTTAAAAATGATATTTTGTTATCTCTAGAGTTTACAAGTCGTTTTATCTGTGACTGGGATAAATACAGTTTGGATGAAATAGTGCTGAATGAGAGAGATGTGGAGGGGAATCAGCGCCTCCTGCTGGTCAGAAGCGGGAAAAGCATCAATGTGGCTTTCAGATGAGTCATTGGAAGATAAACAGGCAACAGTGGAGGAAAGACTAGACACATGATGAATGAAAAGAACGAGGTGCTGTGATCAGCATATTTAATGTGTCAGTTTCCTGTCCTGGTTTCAGTCATGGGACATCTGAGAAAAATAGAGAGCTCCATAGCAAACGTCAAGACTGCTGGAGGAGGCCACGTTCTTACATGTTTTCATTTATTTATTAATGTCTCAGCGCCTCAGAACAGTGAATGCATCATGTCATCAGCGACTACTGAAATCATATCTGCTTTGTTTTTCGCTCCCATAGTCGGTTTTCTCTGTCTGCAGTGCAATGATGATTTTTTTTTTCTCGTTTGAGAATATGCAAATCTCATGTTTACATAAACAAAATTAAGCAAATACAAGCCTGTTCTTTTCCTTATCAGAAACAATGGCAGTGAGATGGCATTGTCAGTGTGAATGCTCCAAATGATATTCACTTACACTTTTCAAGCGCTCCTATCTTAAAGGACCATACCACCATTTTGCATGTTTGAGCCTAATATGTTCAATTTTCATACATGTAATGTCACTGACAATCATTTCCCAAAGCATACTACTGGAACAGTGAATTAAAAATGTTTTTCCTACCTTCCAGACCACCATTGGTTTCAGTTCATTCTGGTATGCTATTAAAATCAACTTGTTGATACTTGAAATGTTCTTGGGATAGATCCATCATCGCGAACAAGACGTATATTCAGGTTTTTTTTTTTTGGTTTTTTTTAAGTTTTGTAATTTTAGCATTAAAGTGCAATAAAAAGCATGGAGTGAATGTATGTCTGAACCAGGGAATATAGTCCCAAAAGAAGACCTGCGTTTATTAAAAAATTTAAATGACTGTGACTTCATAAGGCTGTGTAACTATTAGCAGGTGAAACATTGATTTTTAAGGTGGGTGTATCGCTTGAATATTTGATTTTGAAAGATGAAGAGATTTTGCAAAATATCAGGAAAACTGAAATACAGTTTTATCCTTTGGGAAATTACTGTCAGTAACCTTACATGTATGAAAATTGAATATATTAGGCTCAAACATACAAAATGGGGGATATGGTCCTTTAATATGTTTATCAGTTTTACCTCGACCTGAAACGACCATTCATTACATCCACCAAGTAGGCTATGTTTTCACCCACATACTATACACTGTGTGCACAATTATTAGGCAAGTGAATATTCTGATCTTATTATTTCTGTGTTCATTTTCCAACTCCAAACCATATAAACTTGAATGCTTGGTGGATTTAATTATTGTCAGGTGATATGTATTGGTGTAATGAATGAGGGTGTGGCCTAAAGTGATAAACACCTTATATTAAGGTGTGCATAATTATTAGGCAGCTTCATTACAAACAGGTCAACAGGTAAAATGGGCCAAAAAGAGTTAACTGACACTGAAATGTCAAAAATTGTAAAATATCTTTCAGACAGATGCAGCACTCTTGAAATAGCTAAACTATTGATGCATGACCACCAGACAATCAGACATTTTGTTGCTAATCGTCAACAGGGTTGCAAAAGAGGGATGGAGAAGGCTCAAATTAACTGCAAATGATATGAGAAGAATTAAATGTGAAGCTAACAGGAACCCATTATCCTCCAATGCCACCATATTCCAGAACTGAAGGTGTCAAGTTCTCAGAGACATGGCTAAGAAAGAAGGATAAAAGAAGGATGAAACATGACCACTACTGAATAAGATTCACAAGTTGAAGTGTCAAGATTGGGCCAAGAAATAGCTGAAGACAGACTTTTCACAGGTTTTATGGACAGTTGAAGTGAGTGACTCTTGATGGAGCAGATGGATGGGCCCGTGGCTGATCACTCATGGGCACCACAGTCAGGAACCAGCAAGGTGGAGGAGGGATGATTGTATGGGCTGCTATCATTGATGATGAGCTAGTTGGACCTTTTCGGGTTGAAGATAGACTGAAAATTGACTTCCAAACGTACTGCCAGTTTCTGGAAGTTACTTTCAGGAAGAATCCACAGCATTCAAGAAGGATCTTTATGCAGGACAATGCTCCACATGCATCCAAGTACTCAGCTGCTTGACTAGCCAGCAAAAGCCTCAAAGATGACTGAATTCTGACCTGGCCCCTTTCATCACCTGACCGAATCCTATTGAGAACTTGTGGGCCCTTCTCAAACGTACATTTACAGCGAGGGAAGACAATACACCTCTTTGAACAGCATTTTGAAGGCTATAGCTGCTTCAGCAAAAGTTGATCGTAAACAGATCAAGTAACAGACTCCATGGCTGAAGGCTCATGGCAGTTATTGAAAAGAAGGGTGGCTGTATTGGTCAATGAATATTTTTGGTATGCCAAAAGTGTTAATTGCCATTTTGTGTTACCCGTACTTATTTGTTACTCTCACTTTAAAATTGAGAATAAACAAGTGAGTTGGGAACTGTTTATGTAATGAAGCTGCCTAATAATTATGCACACCTTAATATAAGGTGTTAATCACTTTAGGCCACACCCTCATTCATTACACAGATATCACCTGTGACATGTTAAATCTAATAAGTTCAAGTTTATATGGTTTGGAGTTGGAAAATGAACATAGAAATAATAAGGTCAGAATACTCACTCGCCTAATAATTGTGCATGCAGTGTATGCTGGTTTGTTTGTACTCAAAGGTTTTAAACCAATTTTTGATTTAAAAAAAATGTAGAGGAAGTTTTGGTGCAGATCTGGTTCTAGGAGTGGCTCCACAAATTTGTTAACATTATGAGACAGGGCGTTTTTCAATATTTTGGTCAGTTTTTTCAAAAGTAATACACCAGTCTCAATGAAATAAGGTGGCATATTTATCTCATGAAGACTATCAATGGGTGCAGTTTGATCCAAATCCACATCTGGTGGACTAAAACATACTTAGAGGAATCATTATTGGAATCATTCTACAATAACAGATAGGACTAGAAACTTGATGTTTAGCTGAGATGATGCTGATTCAGCAGCATGCAAACACTTTTGATGTATCTTTAATAGTTATAGTAGTACTGTACATCCAGAAAAACTTACTTTAGATGTTTCTTTTGGCCAATATATTTAGATATTATTAGAACAAGATGCATTTTAGGCCTGTTTGACCTTGGCAGAGGTATGTGCTCTGATAATCATCTGTAGTCAGAAAACTATTTTTAGGCAGCATAAAAGGAAAGTTAGTTTCGGCGTTGAGTTTACAGGAAGTGTTAAACATGTTTATCATGCTTGTTATCTGCTGAAACTTTTGAAATTACACACACAACCACATCTTTGTTTCTTTATTTTACCTTTTTACATTTATGAAAATGGAGTTCAGCAACTGACATTTTGCTGTCAGGTACATTCAAAGTGGCAGCCGACCAATTTTTCTAATTTCTTTGTTTAGCCTGAGAACAGCAGGAGCCGCTGAGGTTATTGATGACCCTGCACTGCATAAATTACACAATTATCTCATGGTAACTAATACGTTTCCACTGAAACTGCTGAAGGAAAATCTAAATACTCAGTTTGTCCAGTCAGGCAAAACTACATTATTAAATATACTGACGAAGATTAGATAATATGGACCCTTAAATCTCAATGAAAAAACAACATGAAGAGCAAACTGCCAAGAAAATGAACCATTCCTACATGTTTTCAGTTACAAATGTCCATTTTTCCCTCAAATGTTATGATTTTTAAAATCAATATGATGAACGTTTTGTGAGCTTAGGGCTGCAGAAAAGGCAACATTGCCTCCCTCATCTCATAATCACAAGCTGAATTCACAAAGTGCTGAACAGGTCAATCAAAATATAATTTCAATTTTGCTCATTGTTTAATTTGATAATCATGAGGCCGAAAAACTAAAAACTAGCATTTCACCACAAAAAAGCAAAAGTGAAGAAATTATGACACATCTGAGTTTGTACAGTAGATTTTTGCTTGTTCTGTTCCATAAATATTGTAAAAAAAATATCCCATTATTATATCTTATTACATTTTTCGTTAATGGTGTTTGGTCAGTTATTTTTAGCCCTAAGCACTTATCAGACTTTTTTTTTTTTTATCTGCACAGGCACACTGTAACTCTTAAAGGACCATACCGCCCATTTTGCATGTTTGAGCCTAATAAATTCAATTTTCATACATGTTATGTTCATTTCCCAAAGCATACTACTGGAATAGTGAGTTTAAAAAATGTTTTTCTACCTTCCAGACCACCATTGGTTTCAGTTCATTGTGGTACACCATTAAAATTAACTGGTTGATACTTGAAACATTCTTTGGATAGGTAATCCATCATCACCAACAAGACGTGAATTCAGGTTTTTTTAAAGAAGTTTTGTAATTTTAGAGTTTAAGCACAATAAAAAGAGCAGAGTGAATGTATGTCTCCACCAAGGAATATAGTTCCAAAAGAAGACCTGCGTTTATTGAAAAATTTAAATGACCATGACTTCATAAGGCTGCGTAACATTAGCAGGTGAAACATCGATTTTTAAGGTGGGTGTATCGCTGGAATATTTGATTTAGAAAGATTAAGAGATTTTGCATAACATCAGGAAAGCTGAAATACGGTTTTATCCTTTGGGAAATGATTGTCAGTAACATAACATGTATGAAAATTGAATGTATTAGGCTTAAACATGTAAAATAGTAGTATGGTCCTTTAAATACTTCTAACATGGGAGGACATAAGTTCTATTAATGTCACCCAGCAGAGGCCAGAAATGATCACCGGTGAATGAAAATCTATTTTTTTTCTGACAAATGGAAAAAAAAGAAAAGAAATTAACTTCCCAGAATGCAGCTTTTTGATTCAGCGTACAAATGATTTGTCCACAACTTGTTATATTCGTGAGAGTTTAGCAGGAAATCAATCTGAGCAGTACAATGTTAAACCGTAACACGTGGAGAAAAAAAAAAGGGGACAGAGGAGCAGCTCTTATTTTCACTTTCTAGCGAAGTCTACTGGTTCAGTCTTTACGAGGCTGAAAAGTGCTCACTGTTCTCCCAGCGCCTTCGCCCGGTCCAGCACGCGTCACTGGCGGCCCTCGTGGTTGAGCGTGGCTCTCTCCATGCGTCGGTACCAGCTTTTCACTTTAGTGTTTGCCATCATGTCATCAAACGCCTCCAGGCCCTCCATCACCCTGAGGATGCCAAACACGGCCTGCAAGCAGGAAGGTGAAGAAGAAAAGAAAAAAAAAAAAAAAAAANAAAAAAAAAAAAAAAAAAATCAATGACTTTCCTTTAACTTAAACATTTGAAAAAATTATAAAGCAGTGTAGGACTCATTATTTTAAGTGTTTACTAAAAAAAAATAATAAAATCAGGCAACTGTTTAGTGTTAATTTTTTGTTGTTAACAGTTTTTTTTGACAATCTGTAAAAAAATAAAAAATATATCTTTTTCAGATGCATGAACTCTAACGCTGTAATTTCATGCCTTACAAATGACACTTTTTCTGACCTGGATGTTTTCTGTCTATAATAAAATTAACTTGTAATGGAATTTGTAAACTGTACAATATCACTCAATATCAAACATGATATTAGGAATACAACCATTTTTAAAAATGTATTAATTTTAAGCTTTAGTATATCAAATGTCAATGATGCTTTGATTTACACCAATTTAAAGGACCACACCATCCATTTTGCATGTTTGAGACTAATATATTCAATTTTCATACATGTAAGGTTATTGACAACCATTTCCCAAAGGATAAAACTATTTCAACTTTCCTGATATTTTGTTAAATCTCTTAATCTTTCAAAATCAAATATTCAAGCAATACACCCACCTTAAAAATTGATGTTTCGCCTGCTAATAGTTATGCAAAATTATGAAGTCACGGTCGTTTAAATTATTCGATAAACGCAGGTCTTCTTTTGGAACTATATTCTCTGGTGGAGACATACATTCACTTTGTGCTTTTTATTGCACTTAAATGCTAAAATTACAAAACTTCAAAAGAAAAAAAAAAACCTGAATGCTCATGTTGTTCATGATGATGGATTACGTATCCCAAGAATGTTTAAAGCATCAACAAGTGGATTTTAATAGCGTACCAGAATGAACTGAAACCAATTGAAGTTTGGAAGGTAAGAAAAACAATTTTTAACTCACCATTACAGTAGTATGGCTTTGGGAAATGACTGTCAGTAAGATACATGTATGAAAATTGAATATAATAGGCTCAAACATGCAAAATGGTCAGAATGGTCCTTTAGAATTATGTCATTTTGTCTAACAGCCAAAAACAAGCACCTAAAGGATTCAATTTAAAATTATATGAGACAAGCAAGAACATAATGTATTACTATTTTTTGTGTGTTTTTACTTTATAAAATACTCACGATTAATAGTTTATTAATATTGTCACTGATGAATTGTTCAGTTGTTATAAATAACTGATTAATAATTTCAGCTCTACATGAAATTGCTGTGCATGTATTTAGAATTTTGACATCTACATAAAAGTGCTGAAAACTTCTATGAAGGTTTTGATATTGAATGAATATTCAAAATGAAATATGATTTTGTCGTCATATCAACCCTGGAACTTCAAAAAACTCAACTGTTCCTCATTTTCAAAAGGAATAGATGTGCTGTTTCATGCTTCCAACAGCAACCACAGCTCAGTTTGCAAGGTTTAAGGAAATTAATAAAATATATTTTCTTTTGATGAAAAGGTCTTCAGATCTTTAACTAGCAGATGTCAGAGTCAATACGAGCTCTGCTGTCGAGGGTTTATGGGTTCTTGAGGTTAAAACAGGTAATAAAGACCACAGGTGGGTAAAACCTGCAGACGAGCTCTGATCCCTCACCAGATCTGCCAGGTTGGGTTGAGCTCCGCCCATGTACTTCCTGTTCTTGCCAATGGCTGCCACCCACTCATTAACGGCCTTATACAGATCCTGCCTGACGTCGTCCTGCAGGTTGTGTCTGCACCAATCAGGAGAAAATAACATATGTGCTACTATGCTCCAAAAAATCTGTAAGTAAGCGCAAACGTCACATTTTGGCTCAACGGGAGAAAATCTGATCTCTGCACATAGTAAGAACAAACTATTGAAAAGCATCCATATCACAGAGAATTATTATTATTATTATTATGGGTAGAAAGAGACAGGTGCAGGATTCTTCATTTGTCACTCACCGACTTTTCAACCTTTTGGAGATGATAAACATGGCCACAGCGCCCACGTATTTGGCAAAGAATCCTTCCAAAGTGCCAAACTTTCCTTCGCGTACGATGTAATTGAAGGAGGCCAGGGACTCGCTGGCAGTTCGGTACACATTAGGAGATATGAGGTGAACGAGCCAGTCGTCGGCCCACCGCCGCCACTTCATCTCCTCTCTGAAAAAAGACAACAAACACAGTGTAATTCACTTCATAGTAACAATTTGACCACCATTTCCAGAATTAATGAGTCGTTATTATGAGAATAGTTTGTAATTTAATACAAGAGAAGCACAATGTACAAAATAAGGCACAAATTAAAGGACCAATCCTTAATTCTTGACCACTGTGGATACATTTTAGCAAAACTGACCTAAATAATTGAACATTTGTCATAATGATGGAAAATGAGCATTTATCATGTTTTTCAAGTGATGATAAATAAACACATAGACCAGTTTTCACGATCACAAACATGACTAATATAAACCTCTAAGCTCAGAAAATATTAGTAACATACAGCTGTTTTCTAATGTTGGTCTATGTATTAAATGACCCCTTTGTTTACGTTTGGATCGCAGATTGCAACTTTAAAGTACATTGCTAACATCAATGTTAGTAATTCTAGTACCACAAGAGCTGACTTATAAGTTCTGAGCCTAACATGAAAAGCTCTAACCCAGAGAAACTGCAGTTTTTATTTTTAAGCATACGCTCCTTCCAACTCTAGACGTTTCTGCCAAGGATGCTGGAGGAATTTTCCAAGCCTGTTCTATTATAAATTATAAAACAACATGTTCAATAAAGACATAAAAAATGCAATTGTTGGTGCGTTCATTATTTTCAGCAGAGTGTGTTTGTCTGTTATTATGACTTTGATGATGATCAGCTCACATTTGATGAGCAATTAATTATAGATATGTGGATAATTCCAAAGGGTTCATTAACTTTTTCTAACCACTGTATGTACAGGATGTATGCATGTATGTATTGTGCGTGTGTGGCAAGTTTTGTATGTACTTCTGCATGTCTTTTTCGGGGTAAACCATCTTGGTTTCGTCCTCTTTCAGCATCAGCCAGTACTTGTTGTTGTACTCCGTCACTTCCTTCCCCCTGTCATTCGTGGACTTCATCGCTGGGTAGCAGGTGATGATCTCCGCCATGTTTTTCTCTCTGGAGAAATAAAAATAAAATCTGCCGCTGACCTCAAATCACACGACAACAACATGTGACATGACATGTGATGCTGTATCTGAAATGTTAAACTAGAAACTCTGTTGTGTATCCTCTTGATTTATTTCACTTTAACTCAATGGGCGGGATTCCTAAAAAAAAAAAAACAACAACACGGTAACCACACAGCGTCATGCTAAATAGTCACCATGATAACTGAAGCTCGATCATTAAGCTTCACCACACTGTTCTCTTTACTGACGTGTTGTTGGAAGGTGTGTCTCAGGTAAAAGCCAATGAAGATCAGCGTGTTAATGAGCTGCTTTAATGTAATGTAAATTCTCTGCTTTAGAGTGCTGCTGTTTAAGAGATTGACACGAATATAACACACACTTCACGTGCACCCACACGCTGGGGTGTGNGAGAGAGAGAGAGAGAGAGAGAGAGAGAGAGAGAGAGAGCGCACCAGATGAGGCTTGAGGAAGAGGCTCAATGCCACAAGAATGGTGTGCGAAATCAGATCAAAACTCAGCATGTATATAAACTGACTGATCAGCTGAATGGATTTAAATATCAAATATATTGATCATTAACACATGTGAGGCAAATACAGTTTAAATGTCACTGAGAATGAAATTTACTACCAGACTCAAACAGGTCTTCATTTTTGTGTGACGGTGCTTCCTTGTTATGTAAATGAGGAAGTAACGTAGCAACACCTCTTTCAAGGCAAATGCTAAAAGATGCTGGTAACAGGTGTTTAGGAATGAGGGAACGTGGTTGCGTGACAATATTTGCCCTTATCGACACGTCAAGGCTGGTGCTGTGGTTTATGAATCCCACAAAATGGCTTTTAATGGCACGACACTGAATTAAACAATAACTTACTTGCTGACTAAGAAAGTCCTCAGGGCGCTGATGATGACAGACGAGTCATTCAATTGCTGCAGAAAAGCAACAAAAAGTTTCAAACAAATATCTGCTGTGTTAACATTACCTCAATGCCCAGAACTATTATTTAGTAAAGCTGAAAACAGGTAAACAAAATGTCCAATAGAGCAAATTCAGTGTTCAGAGTAAAAGACTTTTGTCCTTTTAAGACGTTATTCTTTGTAATTAGAGTTGCAAATCAGTTTCTATCTTACTTCATATGCCTAGAAAATAAAATTATTATCCTACGTAATAAAAGCATTCCTTATACAAAATGTACCATATAGTAAAACCTTTACATGTAAACAAACTAAACTTAGCCACTTCCTTATAGATCAATAAACAATAATCGCAAATGTATGATCTCAGTTATCACAAAGCAGCTGGAAAGCTACGTCGTGTTGTGTCTTTGTATTTCTCAGTAAAGTTTTAAAATGAGATTTATTTATGGCAAGTTGCAACTCTCGATTCAAAATAACTTTATTAAGGAGCGTGAGCAGGAAATGAGGCGGGGTGACGTTTTCAACTTATGGGTGGATTTTTATCTCATGAATGTGTCCCAGCAGTGTGGATTATATTTACCTGCTTACTTTGATACTGAGATACATTTGTATGTGGTCTGGCACGTTGACCTGGACTTTATTCAATCACGATGCATTCTGTGTGCAGTTACATCTGTTTTTTCTTATCTGAATAATCCATATGGATAGAAATCTCATTTTAATGCGAGGTGTAAATGGGGTCTGAGTGTCTTGCCCTCTTTGAATAGATGGTCATTTTATACTGCATATACAGGCTGCAGATACTTTCACATCTGTCTGAATATCAAAACAATTCAAAATAATCCATTAAAAAGTGAAATCATTTCAATTTGCTAATAAACGGATACCGGGGGAGGATAACTTGTGTAACAGAATTTGACCGTCTCACCACATTCCCGTCCACCATGAGGATGGGCACTTTTCTGTAGGTTGACCACTTGATCTCCTGCCTCATCACAGGGTTGACCTCGATGATCTCATAGGGCAGACCGTAGTAATCCAGGAAGGCTCGCACCTTGCTGCAGAACGGGCAGGTTTTATACTGGTACATAGTCAGCTTCGGACCGCCGGCTGGGACCTGGACAAGGAAAAAGGAAAGGAGGATGTGATCTATTTATATATGACACGATATGAACCAACATCAGTCAACACCGACGTATATTTATTCATACAAGCCTATCGTACTTTGGTCGACAGATGTATGAAGTCAGAAGTTCACAAACTTCTTCATGCCAAAACCAGATGGAGGAAATGTTTGCGAAGTAAAATAAGAAATGTACTCATCAAAATTATAATTAAAGCATAAATTTTAGTCCAATCAGTAATTTGGTAGAGAGGTGATTTCTCAAATCTAAAAAATAATCATTTATCATTAATGAGTTAACAGTTCACTTTGACACTCAGTTCTGCACAGTCAGTTCACCACTATATGGTTTAAAAAACTGCAAGTGCTAACAGAGTGAAAAGATGAATGTTTCTCAATGTATTCCAACTTTCCTCTTTCAAAATTATTTACAGGAAAATCGCAGCATGCCATGGAACCCTTTTAAATTGTAATCACAAAATTTTGATTCCACAAGGAACCAAGTGGCAATGAAAACAGGAGATCAGGCCTATATGGCAATAAGCTGACTTGCTTTCCTTAAATTCACTTTAAATTTATATACATTTACAATAATGTTTCCACACACAACATATCACTGATATATTCTGTAACCGTTTGTTCCAAAATGTGACTAAAGCTGTATGAATGTCAGAGTGAAATATTCAAATATGAGACATGCTTTTCATAGCTACGCTATTACTTTACCATCTTGTGCATGACTGTGTAAATATTTCCTGGCATATATGATACAAAGCTTGATTGATAAATTCTGAGCCTGACACGTGAGGAACGAAGGGAAGGATTGTTCTCAATTGAAACTGTGCCGGTTGACTTATGAATTGATTAATTTCTCACTCCACTGCTCATAAAGTAGTTGTAGCACTATGCTACTACTGCTACTGTAGTGATAAATCACCAACAACGCTGGAGGGATTTTAGCTGTTTCACAGAAGTCCATTTCTTGGGTGTCCAAAATTCCTCCACAGCTGATGGGATGTCATCATCTGAGGTAAAACAGGTTCCAGTAAAAAAAGACTGAGTTGAATAACAGCATCGTCTGAGTTAAGTCATTCTATGCTCGGCTCAGAAGTTATCAATCAGCTCTCATATCTTTAGGAACTTTGGGATTTAAGGTAGTAATCCTGTGTGACCCTGAAGCCTGCAGCCATGGGCACTTAGGCAACTGCTGTCAAAGAGGAGCTGCCATTAGAACTCAGTAGAGGCAGATTTTACCCAGATGATCTTGTTGCATTGTCATGACAGGTTTAAATCCTCACCGTAGTTTCTTCTTGTGCCAGATGCTGCTGCACGGAGAACTTAACGGTCTGATATAAACCCAGACCTCCACCGAGCAGGAGAGCGCAGCCCAGCATTCTGCCCCCTCCACGCTGAAAGGAGAGCAGCCTGGACCGGGTTCCCTCTCCGCCGGAACCGTAAGCCCTCCTGGACATCTGCGTTCTCACATTCCCTAACAGGTAAGACACGGAGCCGGGCCGGTGGCTCGCTGCTGATTCCAGCATACACCAACCGACCTTACCGAGGGATCTGGCCAAGGCGGCTTCCATCATGGCTTTTGTAAATTCCCACAATGCACCACGACACGAATGCTATGTGAGCTTTGTTGCCCAGAGTAAGGCCTGTCAGGTTCGTCACGCCCATTATGTATACCGCCCCCAATGGCGTTCCGAAGAAATGTTAGCGTCCATAGGGGCAGGGATACGCTTATGGTGCCTTCAAGTCATGACATAAATGTCGTAATTACGGGATAAGCGTGCGTGCCTACCCCACAATGTCTATAAGTGGTAAATTATTTTTTTGAGACAGAAGCATGAGTAGGAAAGACGATGTAGCGGGAGCTGTTCCATGAATTATTTTACTTTATTCTTATATGTTTTCTTTTTGTTGCTGTTGGACATACTTCGACAAGACACTGTCTCTAGCTAGGCAGTACATGAATAGGACTGTTACTTGACTGTCCAATCTAACCTCACTCATTTTGTATAGGGAGGGACTTCTCCCAACCAGCCCCACCCATCTAATAATTAAAGCTCATATTTAAGTTATTGGGGGCACTGAATTTTAACATCCTGCACTTTGCATTAATATGGCTGGACCTACAAAGTACTTTTAGTCTACCATGAAATAAATAACCACCACGAGAAATAAATAACCACCTCATCTGCAGGTCTCTATGTGCGACCCATGGTTACGTTTGAGTTCACTTGTCAAACCAAGCAAAGAGGCAGGATTTGTATGTAACCTGAACAGAATTGGTTCCTGAGAGACAAAATTCAGGGTAATAAAGTACAATTGAATTATTGCTAGATCAGATCAACTTAAAATTGATCTGATGTATTTTGATCTGAACACAATTTCCCCAAATAGTGGTCTTTATGGCCCCCACCTACAAAGAGAAGGCACAGAAGGATCATCTTTGTCATATACAATAATGCCATCAAACACAGAAACCCTTTGTGAAACATTATGCTAGTTTTTCTTGAAATCTTTAGGCTATGCTGTTGCTTTTTGTAAAGAAGGTGATATCTGGTCCTCCACCTTCAAAATATAAGCTACTATATTAAATTCACATTATAATAGCTCCTAAAGAATTAATCCCACCCTCCCAAAAATGAAGCACTAGGTATTTTTGCAAAGCTGGTGTGATGGATTCCATTAGTGCTACTTTTAATGTAAGCACCTTTAGCCATATGGCCTCAATTATTTTAGTTAATTGTAGCAAAGTTAAAATAGTATACTCAGAAAATTATGTTACATGTAAATAGTGTAATAGCTAAAATAAAATAAAAATAAATAAAAGTTTAGTCTTGGTGTTCTTTCACCTGATGAAAGAGAGGTTCGGTTGTTGAATAAAATATTAAATCCTTACAGTAAGGCTTAAAAAAAGATATGAATAGATATGAAATATTTATCTAATAGACAAAGTCATTTATTATTAAGTATTAAAAAAGGAATGTCAAATTCTGCGTGAGGACCGTTCAAGAGCGTCAGTGCGTCGTGCTGCGTGGTGCGTTCAGGAGCATCGGTATTCTGAGACGCTGTGAATTCTCCTTTTTCTGTCTCCGGACCGTAGCAGCAGCAGCAGCAGCAGCAGCGTCTTGTCACAGCGTGAAAGCGGAGATCCCCTCAAGCCAGCAGCATCCATTTCAGCATCAATGTGACGGTGCTCGCGTCTCCTCGTTTACCCCGCACCGAACATTTCTGACTGGGATGTCGTCGTCGAGTAACGGCACGGATTTTGCCGAGGCGAGATGAGACGTTTCTGTTTGTTTTTTTTTTCAACGGGAAAGGAGCGAAGCGACGATGGATGAAGGCAGAAGACAAATAAAAATTTGATAATCGCTGGCTAGCGCTAGCAAGCTAACGTTAGCTAGCTCCACTCCCAGCTCGCCGTTGGTTGTTTTTTCCTCTTGGGTTCATTGACCGATGAGATGTTTTCTTCATGAATAAACAGCTTTAAATTATTGTAATTACTGCCAAGACATGTTGGAGGCACTGAGGACATTTTCCTCAAGGATAAGGCACCAGAACTGTTAACTAGCGTCCCAGCGTTAACATTAGCTAGTTCACAGCATCACAACCTTTTTTGTAATTTTATTTTCCTGCTCATCTGTGAAGAGAAGATGCTGGCAGAGGAGGAGTGTGTCTAACGATTAAGCTGAACTCGCATGGATACACACTCCATGAAGGTCATGATACTGAGAGAATGATCATGCTGGAAAAACAGGTAATTATAACAGCATCAAGTATCTGGTTTCAGCCCTGATTTCAGCCTGTAAAGGACACCTGAGCTCATTTGCATATTGATAGTTAAACATTAATTAAAAGGCAGTGGTCGTTTTCTCCTGCAAACAATGTTTGATTGCATTTGATGTGCGTCGGTGTTGATAATGGAAAGGCTGATTCTGCAGATGATCAATAGATTTCTAATGATGAATCTGATTTCTAAGCCTATAGAAGTCTCTCTCTCTCTCTCTCATCAGAGATACACCTGTGTGTAGGCGTTTGACTTGTGCATTTGTGTGTATGTATTGGTGGGTTTTACTTTTGCATATTGGTAACTTGACATTAATTAAGCCATGATGATCGTCGCGTTTTCCTGCAAAACAGGCTTGATTGGATCGATATGCATCCAGGTTGGTCTGGACAGTTTTATTGAGGCTGATTCTGAAATACACCTGTGTAGCTGTTATATTTGTGGCATGTTGGCTGCTTTTCTGTTTCCAGGAGAGTCACTTAGCTCAAATTTGCAACGCAATAAATAAATCAGTTCTATTAAACCACATTAATACCATACCTTCAAATAGGAATGCATGTAAAGATGAATTAGTTTCTCCAGCATTTGTATAATGGATTCTGTTTGTCCTCTGCAGGGAAAATGCCATGTTAGTGACCAGAAAGATGCAGGTCCAGACAAACTGACTCAGGCAGAAGGGATGTTTGTTAATGAGTTAAGATTAGCTGATTAATCAATTCAATCAGCTGTGATAAACAACTACAACTTTGAGTTATTCATCCTGTTATAAAAATTTCTTGGTTCCAGGTTTTCCAGGTGAGGATTCCCTGCTTTCCTCTTTATTGTAAATTCCATGCTTTTTTTTTTTTTTTTTTTTTTGGTATGACTATTGCTCAGACCCAATAAGCAGTTTGATAGCATCACTGTGGAGGGCATTTGTCATTATTTTTGACATTTATACTATAAATAAACAAGCAAAAAAGATAATCACCACAATAATTTAGAATGGAAAGAGTCATTTTACAGCCCTTAAAATATTTAAACATGTACACTAAAATTTGAATTAAAAAATGATGTACTTATTAATTAACAAAAACATAAATATTTACAATTATGCACAGTGATGTCAGTGTTGGTGTTGGTCAGAAAGAGTGGGAAAATATTGAAGAACAAAGACATCTGTGTTTGTGTGTGTGTATTTGTGTGTGTGTATGTGCGGGCTCCTGGGGACTCATTAGCAACAGCCTCAGTGATGTTCTCAGCTGCAGACCGGAAGCATTCGAGGAAACGTCCTTCAGTTAGTGGCCTTCATAACCTCCCCTGTCCAAGCACACTACAGGGGTGTGTGTATGTGTGTGTGTGTGTGTNGGGGGGGGTTATTTCCCTTGTTTATAGCCACATTGATGACCATAAATAAAAGCTGGCATGTAAATAATACACCCCAGCTTCAAAGAGAAGTTATATTTCTGCTCAGGAGGGAGACATGATGCTGCTATGATGGAGGATGATACTGGTGTTGGTATTGCTCCTGAGGGAAACAGTTCATCAATGAATCCATTTGTTAGTCAGCAGAAACTGAATCTCATTTTCAGTGCTGGTAATTGATAAATCGTTTCATGTTTTTTTTTTTTTTTTTTTTTTTGTGAGGAGTTTGCATGTTATGTTAGTGTATGAATGCCAGTATCTTAGACAATTTGGAACCTGGAAAATGTGAGTGTTACTTTTGTAGGACAAGTGATTTTTTTTTTGTTTTGTTTTGTTTTTATCAGTAATCTACTAGTCATCACTATGCTATGTATGCAAATAAATGTATGTATGTTGTGTATGATAGATGGAAAAAATTATATATTTTTCCAGCTTCACTGATGCAATATGTTGCTTTCTTTTCTGTGTTTTCTGTTTCAGTATTATTAGTTGAGTAATTTTTTGGTTGCTGGTCAAACTGTTTATCACTTTGGGCTTTGGAAGCTACTGATGTGTATTTGTCATTTTTTTTTTTTTTTTTTTTTTTTATAATTTTATAGTGATCAGTCATTGAATAAGAGGAAAAGTAATAACCAAAAGAATAACTGATAATGAATATAATCATTAGTTGCAGCCATTGTTGTGACATATTATGCTGTTATTTTCACTTAGGGTCTATTTTAAGAGGAGAAGACCACTTTTACCCAGAAATTAAAATGACCATGCCTTCTACAATTGTGTAAAAGCAGGTGAAACACTAATTTTAAGGTGGGTATCACCTGAACATTTGATTATGAAAGATTAGGGGATTTCAAAAAATAGCAGAAAAACTAAAATGCGATTTTATGTTTTGGAAATTGGTTTTCAGTAACGTAACATGTATGCAGGTTATGGAGTCCAAAAGGCTGAGACCACTGTGCAAATGCTTCTATTTTGCATTCTTTTTGAATTTAATCCAAGATTTTCATTACAAATGATGATATCATCTTATTAATTTGAGTGAAAAGTTGAAGAGCTTCTTGTGATGTCAGACGTTCTGATTATTTCCAGATTTACATGGAAAATGACACAGATTTTCTATGTGGTCTCAGACTTTTGGACCCCACTGTGTGTATACTATATAGACACAACTTTAAAATCAAAAGTAGGTAAAGATAAATGTATTATTTGTGACACTTTGTAGATTGAATATCAACTGGAAAAAATTGAAATTAAAAAAAGAATAAAAAAAATGACAAACAATTTTTAGTCACATCTTGATATGAGACATTGATGATGATGTCTGTATGAAGATTTACTGGATGTGGAAAACAAGATATTTACCTTATCTAATCCTATATTATCATAAAGCAGGGCTAAAACAGAGTGGAGAATCCAATGCCTGCCCATTGTGACAGTGTAGATTTACTACTGCTGCTACTACTGAATGAACCCTTGTTGTTGTATCCTCACTACTCCATCCTCCTAAAGTGACGAGTCAAAAGTTTAGAGTGAAGTAACGGCCATCTTCTGAGCACGCGGTCTGTCCAGAGAAAGCCAGACTCATCATTGTTTGTTATAAAGCATTGCAAACTGCTTGGTTGAAATATGAGGAGCTTGTTATTTTGCTGTCAAAAGTCCATATTTTGCTGTCTGCATGGTTCATTTCAACCCCAGCTGATCCAGCAAACATGATCTGGGGTCAAAGTTCATGGCTGAACTTTGTGTTTGGCGACTGCGAGGCGAGCAGGATGAGAGCAGCTGCTTCAGGATGCAGGGCTTCCCACTGAGTCTGCTGCTTAAAGGCCCATTTAACCCTACACACACACACACACACACACACACAGATTTCACTGTAAACAACTTTTACTCTGCTAGTCTGCCCTCCCTGCGAATCCTGCTTTCCCTCGCTTGTATTATTGATGTTTTTTCCTCTTTTTTGTACTTTTAATGCCTTTCCACCATTGTTGGAATTGTACACCACAGCGTGCAGATAAAGCTGTAACCTTTTCTTTCACAGCCATGCCATCCTTCTTTTTTCTGTTTTCTGCTTCCCAAACCGCTCCGCTCTTTTAGCTTGACTTCACTCCAAGCATATCTGACTACTCTGTCTGATGGAATGTGACAGGATTCAGAGATTTTTTTCTCTTTTAGATCCCGAGGGAAACTTTTTTTCCAAAACTCTGAAGCATTAGCTCTGTGTGTGGAGGACAGATCTGTCCTTGAATTCCCTTTGGTGTCTCTTTTATTATTTTTATGGACTGACTGAGATGTACGAACAGTGTTGTAAAGTTGCAGGCAGCCTGTCTGCTGTTGCTGTCTGTTTTCTTGGTGGTTGTGTCAAACTGTGATGCTCAGCTTTGATTTTCTCCTCTGTGTTTTTCACACAGCAGGCAGCTCTAATTTGTTTTTCATTTTTGCGACTGTCCACGTTTGTAATTTCCAAGTGACCAGATTGGTTTTGTGCGTTCAGACGCTATAATCATTTGCAGGCGTGTACGTGCTGACTAGTTTTTCCATCCGCTGACTCTGCAAAACAGCAACATGTTAGTTTGGCTCGTTGCTCAATCAGACCGTAGGTTTGGAGACTTTTTTTTTTTTTTTTTNTTTTTTTTTTTTTTTTTTGTTCCATTCATGATACAAAACAAGATGTCAGAGAAAGAGGAGGCATGAAACGTCTTAATCTATCCATTCACTCTCTGACGCATGAGGACTGATAAAAAATAAAAAATAAAAAAAAATAACAGCATCTGATTAGAGGTGAATCTCCTACAGATGAGTCATTTATGTTCATGTAACGAGCGTGGTTAAAATCTGATCAGCAAACAATGGATTCCATGAGGGGAAAAATTGATATACATGAAAATCAGATTTGATCTGCCTGTTTGCATATTTGATTATTAACTCAGTAAGACGCACACAATATAGCAATCAGTTCATCAAAATCAGGCTGATTGCTGATATATTGCTAATATACTGTATCAGGCTGTAATAAAAATTATTGGCAACTAGCAAAATGTAAATTCATCCCTGTAACTCACTTAAATTATCGTTGTAGGGACACATTCATATTTTAATAAACTGGGGTTGTGGTTCTTGACCTCCTTAATAGAGGTGTAACAATTCAGTCAATGAAAGTTTAAAGGAGGCAGGTTATGCTTCTTGCTATTTTCATCTAATATATTGAGAGTATGTGTTGCTTGTCAAAATGCCTATAGAAATGCATCCAGTAAGACAGACCCATAGATCCCGAACAGCCCTGAAAGCTTTGTTTTTGATTAGTGCTTTAACATGTTGACTACATGTTGTAACATGTTGACATCAACATGTAACACATTTGAATTGACCTTGTTAGACACCAACATAGTATGAGGCTATCAAGAAAATGTTTGGGCAGTCACAATGCTGCAGTTGGCAAATCAGACCAGATCAGGTGTTTCAGGAGGGGTCCTTAAAGTGACAGCACCTAAAATGGCCTGTTTTCACTCTGTGCACAGCAGTGCTGCAGCAAGGGGGAGTAAGTGGATCCATGCATTTTTATGTAGGTTAAAAGTATTGCAAATGTTTCACAATCGACCCTGAAATGAAAATAGGAACATGGAAATGGTCCAATGTGTCCCCTTTAATTCATTTTGCGTACAGCAAAAAATAATGTGTACTTCATTTCCAATTTTATGATAACATTCAATTATATAACAGTTTGATCATTGAAACTTGGAACCAACCCATTTGGAGGGTCTGTGACAATATAACAAAAACCAGGTGTAGTGAAAGAAACAGCAGATAACATCTCAGAAAGCGCAGAGCTGCAGTTTTCAACAGAAACGTGTGATCAGCTCTTTGAGTCAGCACACGTACTGAATTAACAAGCTAACGAGCTGTGATTGAACCTAATCCTATATTGCTTGAGTAACTAAGTATAATTAATCAGTTTTTTACAATTTCGAAGTACTTGCTGTTTGCTTAAGTATTTCCATTCTGGGAGACTTTCTGTTGCATTTCAGAGGGAAATACAGTCTGCCGGTGTTGAAGCTCCTGCTCGGACGGAGCGAGGGCTTCGATAATCACAGGGTTTCTGAGTTTGCTATCGTGCGCCACAGATGAACTGTTCTTGTCTGTACCTGCACCACCCTGTCCTGCCTTTGTCTGAGTCCTCAGGAAGACTGAGGCCGTCAGGTTGCTGCCTGCCTTCCTGTCCTGGCGGGCTATCGGCGAGGGAATGGGGCAGGGGCGGGGGTTCTTATGTAGCTCCTGCGAAGAGATGGTTTAGCCTCCTGTTTCCATGACAACTGCTCTTCTATAGTATTCAAGCTGTGGGACAGCCTCTGCATCTGAAAGCAGTTCCCAGTCATGTTTCAGGCTCTCTCTCCCTCTCTCTTTTCTTCTTCTGTCTCTACAACGCTACAGCGGCACTTCATCTTCACTCGCTGCTGTACTTTTAAATCTCCACATCCAGCATCATTTGCATCTGAATCGCGGGTGAATTCTGCCTTTGTTCCACTTTGCTCCCCAAGACTACAGGCCTGGACTTGAAGTGGCACAGGCTTAAAATATTTACTGTAGGCTCACTGTGCCATCAACTTGTAAATATTAGCCATTTCAAAAAGAAGAAAAGGTTTTAAGTGAGTGAGCACAATGTTGTTTGCTCGGATTTTGCTGTGCGGTAGGATCATTGTGGTTTATTTTGCAACGTTATTTCCCTAAAGGCATGGTTAATAAATTACATGCTGTGGATGCTCTGAAAGGAGTTCAGTTTAGTGCATTTGTATGGCAATAAAGTGCACAAAAACAAAGATGAAAAACAGTAGAAATAAAGTGGAGAGAAGGCTTGCAATTGGTGCAGGCGAAATAAACCTCAAAGGGTTTAAAAAACAAAACACAGACACGTTTTTAGAGCGTGTGCTTTTCGTGTTGCTTTAAGGTCAAAGCAACATCTTATCACATATTTAGACATTTGGGTTAAAACCATGTGACCTACATAGGATAAGGTTCAGTTTCAGGCTGAAACCTGGTTGTGAGAGTTTGAAGAAAGGGCTGTTTGGCTCTTCAGGTTCAGGCAGCAGAGCTGATGGCAACAACATGAGAATGCCAACATGGATCCCTGCTGTTTGACATGCAAAGGTGTTTCTGATGGCCCCTAATCAGTTCTGCTGCTGTGGGGGATCCCTGACCCACAAACAACAGAGAAACCTTGACTTAAAGGACCACACTGGAGATCCTGCATGTTTGAGCCCAGTACACACAACCCTATGTTATGTTACTGAAAGCCATTTCCCAAAACATACTACTGGAGCGGTACATTTTAGAATTGCTTTTCCTACCTTCCAGACTGCCATTGGCTTCAGTTCATTCCAGTACACTATTAAAATCAACTTGTAGAGACTTGAAACATGCTTGAGATACGTAATCCATCACAGTGAACAATATGTCTATTAAGTTTTTTTGTTGAATAACTTTATTTAACCGATCCAACACGAAGCTGCAGAAGACAATGTATGTCTCCTCCAGGAAATATAGTCCCAGGAGAAGACGGCTTTTACTGAGAAATTAAAACCTCTACAATCATTACAAAGTGTTAGAAGATGAAACATTGCATTTGAAGTGGATGTGTCACCAACATTTTATTTTGAAAGATTAGTTGATTTGGAAAAATAAAATAAAATGCAGCTTTATGTTGAGAATTGCTTGCACGTAATAGGTGTACATATTGGGCTTAAACATGCAAACTCCTCGCCTGTAATACTGACAGAAATAATTCAAGTCATTAGTGTTTAATTATGATGTAGTTTTATTTCCCAAGATTTATGTCAGACTCAGTATCATAATAAAACTCTAGGGTTGGTCATAAGTTAAACGTTCTCGGTAATGAGGCGGCCGTGAGGCTAAGCGCTTTCGCTGCATGCAGCAGGTTGCCTCAGCTCATCACATTCTGCTCACTTTCTGTGGAGATGCAGCCATGTGCTGCATGAATAGATGTGGCAAGGTGAGTGCTGCAGTGTGTCCACAGATCTGCATTTGTACATTTATGAGATTGAATCAAAGCTCAGAATCCAACTTCACATTTACTGTTTCTACACATGTTTCTAAACCTCTGTTTGTGAAGTTTTTAAGAGGAATGAAAGAAGTGTTAGTGTTCAAGTCCGTGCCAGCGACAAATTCAGGAACTCATTTAACGATTTTATTGTGAGCTCTAACAAGAGTTTGAATTCATGGATCAGACAAATAATAGCAAAAAAAAAAAAAAAAAAAATTGACAGGAGGCAGGAACAAATACAAAATGAGAGACTCTGTTGTTTTAGCTAAAACTTGTAATGTTGTGTGGTTTGCAGTTAGTCCTCACACATGATCGAGTAGCTGGTTAGGTTAGTGAGCTTGCTAGCGAGCGTGCTAATGTAGTTTTCCTTGAGTTCTAGTCACATCACCTTATAAAAAAAAAATCATACTGTCCTTTTGGAAACACACCAAAGCCTGAGCAGACAATGGGACTGGACAAAAGTTTAAAGGTGAAATATTATGCAAATTTCTACGTTCTCATTTTCATTTACGAGTCTGTTATAAACCTTTACAATGTTTTTGTGTCCACTTCTAATCTTCCTTGCTGCAGCACTGTTATGCACACTGAGAGAACACAGATCACTTAGGTAATGTTTCTTTAAGCCCCCTCCCCCCAAACAACCAGCCTGTTTTGATTGGCTAGTTGCATCAGGCCTGGGCTGCCAGGTCTAACCAGGTGTTTAAATGTGTTATAAAGTGACATCAACATGTACCAGAAATAAAGGACAAATCAAAAATGAAACATGTAGGGCAGTTCAGGATGACTTTCAGATGAAGGCTGTAACCTTCCAAACTGGTTTTCATGTTCCGCAGAAAGAATAAGTGATTTGTGCATGAGTTGAGAAGCAGCCAGCCTCCATCTTTAATGAGCTCATGCAGACAGTCTGGCTCTGCAGAAGCAAAACAGAGCTGCTCTTTCTCTCTTGATTAAATCGCTGCAACATAATGAAGCAGATAGTAGTCAGACCCTGAAGCCTCCTGCGTACCTGCTGCATTTTATTCGGCAGCGTTTACCTCCACAGAGAGGTTTCACCCTTTTCCCTGCTTGTTTCTTATTTCTGAGGATATCTCAAAAACAACTTCACGTATGTCATTCGGTGAAAAGTCAGGCCAATCGGCATGGAAGAACAAATGCATTTTTGTAGTTTTTGGTGCATAAAGTGCCTCCATGTGGCCATATTTCCATGGATTTCTCTTTAGATTAAATCTGTTAAGATTTCTGCCTAAATAGATGTTCAGCCATTTTGAATTTCTTTGAGCATTTTTTTTTTTAATTACTCCTACAAATTACATGCGATATTCACAGAATTTGGTACATCACATTTGGTATTTAGATGAACCCCAACAATTTTGTCAATGGATTTCTGCTAATGATGTAATTGGTTGCCAGAAATTATTGTAGGTGTGGCCTATTTGATATAAGCCACTGTAACTGTTGAATAAATTGTGCAGTTGCCAGGAAATATACAATAGGTGAGGTGCAAATATTAATCCTGATTCTCCAAAAGTTGATGGCATTATGCCTGAAGCTCGTGTGTAAATTTTGCACAATTCATCCTTGTACAAAGCCATAATATTCCCAGACATGATTTGAATAATTTCCAAAACTCATCAGCAAATCGGCAAGATTGTGTATTGTTCATCTATCTTTAAGCTGATTCAGTTTCAGAGGCAGATTTAAAATTTTTATATCATTGACCTCTT